>VKOC01021361.1:0-15697 GCA_009364415.1 Spea multiplicata | reverse complement strand
CCTCTCTCTCCCCTCTTACCGGTGTTTCCAGCCGGGGCAGCGGGTTTACATCTGCTTCCGCTGCAGCCGGACGAGGTGGAGTTGGCAGCGGGGGTTTGTATGCGTCCGTCGCGCACACATTCCCCGGCTGACATTTCCCGGCTGTCGGTGCGGGGAACTCTGATCTCTGACAGTCGGGGAAGGTCTACGCGACGGACGCAGACAACCCCCGCTGCTAGCCACACCTCCTTCCGGCTGCAGCGGACGTTGTCTACGCGGATCGCGTAGACGTCAACCCGCTGCCCCGGCAGGAAGCACCGGTACCGGTAAGTGTGTGGGGGGACAGGAGGATCCAGGTCCCCTGCAGCGGTGCGGGGGATCTGGATCTTAGTCTCCTAATCAGACCTCTATTTGAGGTCTGATTAGAAGACGACCCCGATTAGAAGACGAGGGTTTTTTTTCAGAGCATTTGCTCTGAAAAAAACCTCGTCTTATAATCGAGCAAATACGGTAATCTACAAACAGCTGAGCAATTTTGTCAGGGAATGTAACCCTGGTTTGATTACTATCTTTCTAGTAAGTGCCTTTTAAAAGTAGAACGTTTAGCCAGATTAGTCAGGAGTTTCCCTACTTTATTTCCCAAGCGGAAGTCTCTATTCCTCAAGTAATCATAGGATATCTGGGCCTTTTCAGTAGCCCCCACGTCATATAGTGCCTTAGCTTCCCTATAAATTCTCGCAGACTCAGCCAATTTAGTCAGCATATGCACGGAATAAGCCGATAAATCACATTTTATAATAGTATACAAATGCATAATTTTCTCTTCCTTATGACAAGAGAAGGAGAGTGAAAAACCACATACAGACACCGTTAGAAGGGTAGGACTTGAGTTTTAATTTCTGGTTAAAGTAAACAACCTAATTGGTACTTTAAACTAGATTTGTGCATTCGTCTTCGGGCGAATATGAAAATTAACACGAATAGTGTGTTTTCGTGTTCGTTCCAAAGAAACATATAATAGAATATAGTGACGGCAAACGTACACAAAGACGAAGACACACAACACGAAGAATCTTCGTGTTAGTCTTCGTCTTCGTCTACTAATCTCACTGGTCCCTTCCCCATCTAGCCTTCCTTATCTCTGCAGCATGGCAGTGGTTGACGGAAGCGGAAATCCATAGGTTCGACGTCAGGGGTTAAGGGGCCGTGCAAATGACTCTATTGGTCACCTGCAGGGTCCACCCCTGGCATCAACCAATTGGAAGAGGAAGAGCATGCAGGCGACCAATAGGCTCACTGACACGGACTTTTAACTGTTGCAGCAGCAAGACCAGTGGTCTCTGCCGGCCAAGTTGCTGGTAAAGGATTTTAGAAGTCTGTACGAGCGACCATATTGGTCGCCTGCAGGGGCTCGTCTGCCATCAACCAATGAATTACAGGTGTACGTTGGTTGATGGCAGAGGAGGCCCCGGCAGGTGACCAATAGAGTTGCGCCATACGGACATTTAAACTCCTGGCGCCAAAGATGCTGAGTAGTCCGTACCGCGTTAACCTCGTATTAACCCTTCTAAAAAAACTAAGAAAAATACGAAGAAAAAAAAACGAACAAAATATGTCTATTATAATTTCTAGAATTGTTGCCTCCATGCACTTTATTGCTTCCTTAAGATGTCAATTTTAAGTTTGCAGCAAATTAATATCCTTCTAAACGTAGATATGTACTAAACCTTGGAGCATCATGTTCCTAATATTATATTAGTTGCGTAGAGTTTTTTGTCCCCTTTTTAATAAGCACATATATGTCAACCACTAAAATTTGTTAGGTAAGTTACCATTTTAAACTGCGAACATTTATAAATCGTTCAGGGATTCTGCTCTGTTTGGGATTTTGCTCCCACCCCAGGGACCCATGTGTATGATCTGCATAGCAGCTGTACTCAGATGCCATGCCAATCAACTCCCTAGGGTTCACAGTCTCACAATAGCATATATAGCACTATGTGTATTGGATTGGATTGTGTATTGTGTAATGTATACTGGGTGGGGTCAGTGGATATTTTTGCCTGTGGTATTACATTTTTGTAGGAGTGACCCTGTTGGGAACAAAATTGTAGACAGAGATTAATATTGTAATATGGAAATATTAGTGATAATAGTGACATCTTATGGTCTGTGTGTGCTATTACTTCATCAGGGTCAATATTTTGGAAAAATATAACTGCTTGTTGCTTGAGATACCATCTTTGAAAGCATCTATCCCAGTAATATCTTTTGCATATTTTAGCATGCATGACTACAAGGAATTCGTCTTTATATTAATTAACCTATGTTACTCAATTATGTATTTTAATGCTAGAGTAGCATATAGGGGGTTAAAAGGCATTTCTGGAGGCAGAGTGGCATATAGGGGGTTAAAGGCATATCAGGAAGGCAGAGAGGCATATAAGGGGATATAAGGCATATCAGGGAGGCAGACTGGCAAGCCTGGGGGCAGATGTGCATACAAATAAAAGGAAATAAAAACAAAAAATATATTTTTCTAAATCATAATTTTTATTAAATATGAAAAAATAGTTTACATGAATTAATATTTACTAGTAAAAGTTTTTCCTATAGGTCTCTTATATTCAGTCTTTTTCTTTTTTTCCTAAATTAATATTCAGATTTTTGGGGGTCGTCTTATAATCAGGGTCATCTTATAATCAAGCAAATACGGTATATATATGGATGTCTATGGTACTTGTGTGTGTTTGTGAGCATGCATGTGTACATGTGTGTGGGCATTCATGTGTAATTATGTATGTGTGAGAATGCATGTGTACTTGTGCGTGAGCATGCATGTGTACTTGTGTGTGTATGTGAGCATACATGTGTACTTGTGTGTGTGAGCATGCATGTGTGTTTGTGTGTGAGCATTCATGTGTGTTTGTGTGTGTGTGAGCCTGCATGTGTACTTGTGTGTTTGTGAGAGAGCATGGGTGTGTAATTGCGTAAGTGGGGTGAGAAGGAGTGTGTGTTAGTGAGTATGAGTAAGTGTGTGTGTAAAATATGTTGTATGCTGAAAGGGGGGGGCAAAGAAGGCACAGACCAGTTGTGTGGGAGCAATGATGTTGAAGTTGGGGGGCCCTGTAAATTCTTGTAAATCGATATATTGATTATATATTTATATAAACCAACACACAATAAAATGTCATAATATATGTGAATCAATTATTTTTCAAGAAATATGTATTAAATATTATAGGATAAAATAATTTATACATTTAATAGATATAAATTGGCAACCAATATAGCAATCATAGTTAAAAACAAAACAAACACATTTAAACCCTGTAGAGTGAGTGTACTTAATTTTTTTTGTCAATACAAGATTACTGTATTAAATATTATGAAATAAAATACTTTCATTTGTGCATTTTATTAATAAATTTAGAATTGACAAATCAACAACCAATATGGCAGGGATAATTAAAATACTAATTTACACCATGTTTAATAAATTGGCATAATGTGCAATGTCCACATCAATAACACCCCATTCTTGGTTGTAGCCAAGTCTTTTTAGGTTGTAGTTCGTAATGACTATGTACCAAGAGGTCATTGAAGTTGGGAGCTTGTCTCTCTGTTAAAGAGGCTTCTGGTGGTAATACATCCTTAAGATGGGCATCATTATGTAAAATGGGTCAAAACTGCTGATTTTAAGGATGGGTTGCCACCCTTTGTCAAAAGCAGCAATAAAGTGTATTTCTGGTTGAGTCAATGTTTTTTTATTTTTCCTAGGTCTCATAATAAGGCAAGTGTGGTATAAATATAGCTTGCAATATTGCACTTTGCAGACTGCAATACTTTGAAGTCTATCTTTAAAAACATCATTGTCTTTAAACAATGACAATTAAATTGACCTTAAATAAATTCCAGCTCATTAAATCCTTAGAACCTGCATATGCATTCATAATTTGCTGTCCTTTTCCAATTTACTTTGCGAAACTTTAATACACCAAAGCTCTCAAATGAATCTTATGGTTGTTTTATTTAATGTAATAAATATTCTCTAGATTATGCAACAACAGTAATGCTCAATCATAAAATAGTTGTTAATTTCAAGCCTTATTGACCTCCAGTGAATTTGGCCTGCTGTGATTTATCATAAGAGTGTATTTTTTTCTTTTTGTTTATCAAGTAAATCATATTATGAGAATTATTTAACACACTCCTGGAATACTAATGCATATGTGTTAGAGTTACATTGCAAGAACGTCCTTAACAAGCATTCCTCTCATCCCCATACCCTGATGAGTACCATAAAGATGACGCAGGCAAGATGCATCAAACATAGGCTGAGGCTATGTGAGGAAAGTGAGCTGTATGTAGTGTCTGCCTGGGTATGTATGTAAGTGTCTGCCTGGGTATGTGTGTGTCCATCTGGATAGGTTAGTGTGCCCAACTGGGTATGCATGTGTGTGTGGGTATGTTAGTGTGTGTTTGCCTGGGTACATTAGCGTGTTCGTCTGTATGTTAGTGTGTGTCTCAGTATGTATATTAGAGTCTCTTTGGGCATATACGTTATTGCCTGCCTGGGTATGCATGTGGGTTTGCCTGGGAATGTTAGTGTGTGTCTGCTTGGGTTTGTTAGTAAAAGAATGTGTCTGGGTGTGTTAGGGTGTAAACATGTGTCTTTGTCTGGGCACGTTAGTGTGAGTGCCTGGGTATGTTAGTGTGTGTGTACATGTGTATTTTAGTGTGTGAACATGTGTCTCTGCCAGGGTATGTTAGTTTGTGTGTATCTGGGGATGTTTGTGAGTGTGTATTTTTGTGGCTTTCTTTATGTTAGTATGTGTGTCTGGAACCAGTCAGAGGAGTAGAAATAAAGGAATCCAAATGCAAACAGGACTGCGTAACTCAGACTAGGGTGAATGAGGCAGGCCGCAAGCAAAAGAGTTAATCCAATAAACAGTCCAGAGTCAGTATGGGAGGTGGTAGGCAAATGGTTAATCAAAAGGCAATCCAAAAGTCAGGGGCACAAAGCAGAGGCAACACCAGAAGCATCAGATAACTTAGTGCCATATGCAGGGAACTGGAAAGTTATATAGGTCTGCTGGTAGTGACCTCATTGATGATGCCGCAAACCTCACCACCTTTAACTTTCTGCTGGATACTGTTGCTAAAGGACAGTGGAGCATGGAGCAAGTTAACTGTAAACTTACTCACATCCTCTTTGGGAACTCCACTCCTCCATCATGATGATGACAGGGGAGCAAATAATTAGATGTGACTGTGAGGTATGTGCCTTTCATTGTGTTAGTTTGAATATATGGGTATGTTTGTGCGGGTGTTTATGTATGTAGTGTATGTGCGCATGTGTATTAGTGTTGAGTGTCTGTGTTAGTGTTGAGTGTCTGTGTGTGTTAGTGCTGAGTATCTGAATGTATATGTTAGTGCTGAGTGTCTAGGTGTGCAGGTGTGAGTGTTTGTGTGCGTGTGTTAGAGGCATATAGGGTGGGGGGTAAAAGGCATATCTGGGGGCAGAGTGGCAAGCCTGGGGGCAGATGTGCATGATTGGGTTCAGATGTGCATAACTGGGGGACAGGTTGGCAAATAAAAGGAAATAAAAGCAAGGCATGCATTTTTCTTAATTATAGTTTTTATTAAATATGAAAAAATAGTTTCCTTATGAATTACGGTAATATTTACTAGTAAAACTTTTCCCTTTATTTTTCCAACAAGGTGGTTAATACTGTTTAGTGTGTCTTGCAGATGGAGATAACCACCACAAGATTGATCCATTACAATGTGCACAAAGGCATGTACTCTGAAGTTTGTTCTAATTGTGGCCATAGTCACTGCCATAGTGTCACTGATGTTGATGGGGAGTCCCGTTTCAAGGAAACACTCCCATTTGAAGGAAAAAATGGGCGGGGAGCCAGGCGTGTCAAGACCCTGCAACCCGGAGGATTTGGGTCTTGAATAGAGTTCCCCTGCCTGGTGTGATGTCACCCCCTGTAAGGTGTCACCTGATTTAGCCATATATAACAAAGACCAAGATATGAGGTTGTTAGAACGAGATAAAATTGTCCTGTAATATGTGTTCTAAGTTGCTGAAGAGGATCATCCCTAGCTATCTCATCTATTGAAATGGAACATTATGGACAAGGTTTTTTGCTGTTTGTGTTCAAAGTTGTGAGCCAATATACATCAAGGTTTGTTCTAATAGTGTTTCAGTGATAGGACAAAGAGTATCGAAAATAATGGGCAGCCCTGTCTTGTGCCATTTCCAAATGTAAATGGCTCAGACAGAATGCCAGTTACCTTTATACAGGCCATTGAGTTGTAAGAAGCACTCATCCACCTCAATAGGTTGTCCTGAAGGCCATCAATGTATCATTCCCTGTAAGACTTCTCACCATCTCTGGGTAATAAAAATATGGTAATATCAAGCGATGTGTACAGTGTTTTGTGTTTTTTTTGGCTTTGTAGCATTGTCCTTGGCCTCTTGGACTAGGAGAAATCCCACATCTAACCCCAGATAACGTTTCTCCTGTCTTATATACCTGGAGTCAAGTTTTAGGTCTGTGTTCAAATGGAATATTTGGAAGAACATGTGCAGAGCTCTGAGTATTTTTCATTTATGGGTTTCATGTTCATATGTGTTTGCTTGTGAAGGTTTTCTGGCCCCAGTAAATAATTTAGAGTCATAGCTAGCTGAGAGATTTGCATGGCTAAGAACATATTGTAATATAGTAGATATAAAACAATCCCACCTATGGATATGTCAAGGTCTGGGTCCAAGTATATATTAAAGCCACCGCCACCTCCACCTCCTAATACTGAAATGCTTGAATGCCCCAGGTAACCCAACACACCAGCCCAAAATGATTTTTGTTTCATGTTTAGAAAGTAAAGATATGCAAAAGTATATTGAGCATCATCTATTGTCCTTTTGAGGAAGTGGAACTCGCTATAAGAGTCTGTCACTATGTCAGAAGGCACACGAGTAAATGCTCAGCTATCAAATGTAAACTCCATTTACTCTTTGGATAACCCGTGTCATTGAAGAACCCCCTGGTAAGGTGTGTGTTAAAAAACAATTGAGGACATTACACCCTGGAATTGTGCTTCTTGGAATATAGCTATGCCCGCTTTAAAGCTGCATAATTCATAGTTCCCTGTTGTTATCCTGTGTTTATAAGGCCATGTAGATCTTGTCTGTAGGCAAACTAGGCAGCTGTATAGTAGACTAAGATAGTAGCGGTACCTTCCTGGTTTTTTTTACTAGTTTTTTTTACTAGTTAGTGGAAACAGGCACTAGAAATATAATTTTCCTAGGGTGAAAGAAACGACCAACATTGCTTAGATGAATACTAGTCGTATAATATGGAAATGAATTAATGAAAGCATATTCAGACCCGAAGTAAAAGTTCTCGCTGTTGTTACGAGATGTTCACTCACCATCAATGTTAGGGTGCATTCTTGATTTCCATTATCTATTCCCAGTGCTCCTTTTACAATGCCCCCAGCCAGTTGGAGTGTTAACTTTTTCTTGCTGATTTCCATAATTAGTTGTTCATGAAACTAGCAAAGCATACTTCTGTTGCTTGGAAACTTGGTGCAAGAAAAGAGTATAGCTATCAGCATAACAATAATGTACTGTATATGCTAGTATCAAAGGAGCTATCATTGAATCTCTCCTATCCTGTTTTACGGACCTGCTAAATCTGGCAAGCATTTTCTGCAGGCTGGCATCAATCCAGGGACAAATGTTTTAAGAAATACTACAGAACATAAAATCCCTTAGGCATTCTCCAGTATAAAAAGCAAATTTTCAATAAGCAGAATTTCTGTAGCATTGCTATAAATCTGCATAAGCTTCCCCTAGAAGTCACACATTATGCAAAGCAAATACACTTACTGACATTGATGAAAATGTATCTAAAACAGTTCTGTTAATTTGCTTTCTACTTTATATGAAGGTAGTTTATGAAAGATCTTAACGTATTGCCAAACTAGGACTGAATAAGGGATTTTTAAAAATGTTTTGGGGTGAATTTTGCCCCGTTTAGGTTCAGGACCCAAACGGATACACTTTTAGAAACATAGGTATCTAACTAAGTGGGTCTTTCAAACACTTAAACCTTTGGGCTATCTTCAAAACAAGATAAGAGAGTGCTTAGATCATTGTGTCGTACAACATAATGCTATTTTATTTCATGGGAATTAGGAATATTTTAAAAATCAAACAGGATTTAATCCCTTGAGCAAAAAGTTTGACACAGAGGCAAAATGGGATGACCTTAATGATAGTTAAACCAATGCACCTTTTTTTGGCTTTGCAGTGCCCATAATGGGACCGCCTATGATATTTATGCCCCCCACGAACCATATAATACTATTGACCATCCCTTGCATGCTGTCGTTTTTTTTTTTTTTAATCCTCCCACCCAATCTCATCTTTTAGGTGCCAATTGGATACATGCTGCAAACATGTAAGAGTAAGGTATTTTATACCCTAAACTTTCACCAGAGTTTTGCTGGTCATAAAAAATAACACTTAAACCCCAGGTGTCCCAGTCGTGAGTAGTATCTTGGAATTGCACAGAATCCTAGAAAAAATGTCTTGCATGCTAAATAACACAATAATCCAATATGACAAAACTTGGGCCATCTAGTTACTGTGTAATATTCCACAGTTGTTAGAACATTGGCACTCTACCTCATGACAGCCTGAGGGCCCCTCACAATAATCCAATATGACAAAACTTGGGCCATCTAGTTACTGTGTAATATTCCACAGTTCTTAGAACATTGGCACTCTACCTCATGACAGCCTGAGGGCCCCTGGTGACCTATGGGGATCTCATCTTCAGCATTCCACTGAGCCTCGTGGCACCCAAAGCCATCCTTTGCATATTTACATATTTTTGGATTACAGTTGCCTATACCCCACCATACTCTTTTAAAAACTAGGGTAGTCTTCTGTATTAACATTATATGTGGGCTGGATATTACCGTATTTGCTCGATTATAAGACAAGGTTTTTTTTTCAGAGCACAATACTCTGAAAATACCCCTCGTCTTATAATCTGGGTCGTCTTATAATCAGACCTCAAAATAGGTCTGACTATGAGACGACTAAGATCCAGTCTCCCCCCCCCCGGCCCACTTACCGGTGCTTCTGAGTCCCAGGTGTATAGCCAGGGCAGCGTGTAGTTATCTACGTGATAGACCCTCCCACAAGTAAGCAGCAGGGCTCTTGTGATCCTGGCTGGCGATCTCACGTGGGCCGCACCTCGACGTCCCGCGGGCCGCATGTTGGACGCCCCTGGTCTAGGGGCTGCCACCAACTGATTCTCTCCTATGTTAAGAAGCAACTGCATGCAGTGGGTGCTGGAGATAAAGTGGTTTATATATTTCAGGCAATATGAACAATGCCCACAGTTTTATCTATGGTTTCTACATTCAGACCACCAGTTAGGATGCGGGTGATGCAATGCAGCTAATTATGGCATGATGTTGCATCTTTTTATTTGCAGGCCTAATTTGTGGAGCAGAGTTCATTAAAAAGACTTTCCAATATCTTTACACATAACCCCATGGATCACCTGTGCCACTGGAAACCCTGGATGGGGTATCGTATGGAATATCCAGAATGATAAACAATTTACACACAGACTGACGAAAATGATAAATGTACACAACTGAATGCTAGGAAGTCAACATAAGAAAACACTGAGCTATCATGTTCTCAGCCTTTTCTCGAATGGCAGTTACAGGATGTTGTCGCCAATCTGGACCCACTAAACTAAAATTGCCCTGGGTCCCATGTTCCACTAGTCTAGCCAGAACAGACACTGACCGACCCAGTTATACTAAATTGGCATAATATAGTAAACATTATAGCTGAGCGATTTGTTCTGTCTTTTTTTGCCCTATTTACTGATTTAATGGATCATTTTATTATTTGATCTAATAGTATTTTAATTTAATGTCATTTTAATCATATTTTATAAGATTTCTTTTATTTAATTTTATTTACTGCCTAAAAAAGTTAATGTGTGAGATGAATTGTGAAGTAGATGCCATGAAACTGTCATGGCATTTTGTTTTTTATTAGAAACAATTTAATCCATAGAGAGACACAAGGCTCACTGCCAGAGGACAATTTACTATATTAATCCTTCAGCCCTTCTTACATTAAGATATAATAATTTGGGCTGCTAAGCATTTAGCACCCCTTCCAATTTGTCTGCTGCCAGAATAACAGATCCTTTCTATCCCCCTGTCAGTGTTTTATTGTGTTAAGAAAATTAAATAATTGCAGCAGTTCACTATGGGTAGCTGTTGGCATTAATAAAGAGATTTCAACAATACCATTATACAAAAAATATGTTCATAAAACAAAAAAAACAATGTTGTGTAGTAAGTTTATTAAAGACATTGTAAAACAAATTGCCTTACCCTAATTGATTAATCGCACAGAGCCCTCGTTGTGGCAGGTTGGACAAGGTGTTTTAAACTACCAATAATCTGAGCCGCTAAGAGACTTTGTTTAATAATAGCTACAGAATTCACCCTTGGTAAACCCATGTTTTAGGAAGCCCTGGCCCAGACTTTAACAAACATTTACTGCAATGCGTCAGTACAAGATAATGCATTGTTCATGACGAGGCTTGTGGAACTCATTGGTGCCTCTTGGGTATTAATTTAAATATCTGTCAATAAGCTTGTTACTGCCTACCTGTTTAATACTTTTTATCTCATTTTCATATCCTTGTATCATAGTTTAGCTTTATACAAATTCGCTGAATTGGATCTGTTGTTACAGATACCCATACCCTCCAACATTTCAGGTCTCCAAATTGAAACATTTGTGGTGGAGGGTGTTGCAAGAGGTGGAGAGGGTCATAGCCAGAAACAGAAACAGTCAGAGCCGACCACAGTAGTATATGGGGCCTGAGGCATGGACAACCACCCATCTTACCTTAAGAGCCGCGTTATGTGCTCAAGTGATTTTACATAAACTAAGGGACTGGTCAAATCAGACAATGAGAAGGACTTAGGTATAATTGTAGACCATAGACCTAGCAACAAAGTGCAGTGCCAGTCAGCGGTTGCAAAAGCCAGGAAGGTATTGGCATGCATAAAAAGGAGTATTAAATCATGACATGAAAATATAATTTTATTTCATTTTAAAGCAATGTTGAGGCCTCACCTTGAATATGCAGTGTAATTTTGGGCACCAGTTTTAAAGAAGGATGCTCTAGGGCTGGAGAAATTGCAGAGGCGGGCTACAAAGTTAATTAGAGGAATGGAGAATTTTAGTTATGAAGAAAGACTAGAAAAACTGAACTTGTTTTCACTTGAAAAGAGACGTCGAAGAGGGGATCTGATCACAATGTACAAATACATACAAGGTCAGAATAAACAGCTCTATATAGTGATCTATTCACCAAGAGGGCTCTACAAAAGACACAGGGTCATCAGTTGAGACTTGAGGAAAGGAGATTTCCAATCCGCATAGGAAAGGGTTCTTCACAGTCGTATTAGAAAATTGATCCAGGGAGTATTATTATTATTATTTATTGTTTTATATAGCGCCATCAAATTATATAAAGGCAGAGGAAGAGACGGATAGAGCGAATAGGGAATTCCAGAGGATAGGGGCAGCCCTTGAGAAATCTTGTAAGCGGGCATGGGAGCTAGAAATCAGAGGAGAGGATAGAAGAAGATCATTGGATGAGCAGAGAGACCAGTTAGGAGTGTATTGAGAGATGAGTGAGGAGATATAGGAAGGGGAACCAATGTGAACTGCTTTGAAAGTAAGAGTGAGGATTTTGAAATGAATCCTGAAGCGCACAGGCAGCCAGTGAAGAGACTGACAGAGGGGAGAGACGTTAGTAAAGCGATGTGAGAGGAAGATAAGTCTGGCAGCAGCATTCATGGTGGATTGTAGAGGGGTGAGACGGTTAAGAGGAAGACCAGCTAAGACAAAGTTACAGTAATCAAGACAGGAGATAATTAGGGCACCAGTGTTCAGGTGGTATTGAAAGCCAAAGGATGAAATCAGTTTGCCAAGGGAGGAAGTGTAAAGAAACACAAGGGGTCCTAAAACTGAGCATTGGGTACCCCAACTGAGAGAGGAAGGGGAGGGGAAGTGTTACTGGAGACAGAGTCGCTGAAGGTACGATCAGAGGTAGGAAGTGAGCCATGAGAGAGCAGTATCACGGAAGCCAATCTGATTGCCGCTATGGAATCAAGAAGGAATTCTTTTTCCTGTAATTTCCGGTAATTGCCCCAAGTAGGGTTTTTTGCCATCGTTTGGATCAACTTTAGAATTAGGTATGTGTGAAAGGTTGAACTTGATGGACTGAAGTCTTTTTTTCAACCTACTATACTATACTATACTACTACCATTATACTGATTACACATTGATCTAGATGACAATGATATTATACAAAACATTGTTCTAAACAATTCAACTGAATGACCTGAAAAAAGATTCTATTACATGCTTTATATAATTCAATTGACATCTGCGCTAAATTTATAACATTGTTCACTGTACACAGCAATAGGACTTTAGCAAAATTCATTAGTCCATTTTTAATGCTCTCTGTTTCATAATGTTTGAATGCTAATAACTTAAGAATATGTCGTTTATGGCATTTATCACAGCTCTTAAAGAATTTTTGCTCTTTGCAAAAGTAGTTGAGACGCTAAAGCATAACTTATGATTTATCAGTAACATTTATCAAAATGAATACCCACTGCACTAAAGTTATCTTACAAGGTCACAATATGTAGCTAAATCCTTTTTAACGCTGTAAAACAGTAGACAATGAGCTTACCTTTAATAATTTATATGCTAGGAGACTGAAAATGTGCAAATATTCTCCAAATCATTACTGTTGCTACGATAATGGATAGAATAATTTAAAACCTTAGAAATAATTATTTACTTAACTTAGAAAATATTATGTTTTATTCCGACATTGGGCTTCACCAATTGAGGGCAGATTTTCTGAAAAAAAGCTTCAAGCAATACAAACATTAGCAAATATATTGAAAAATATATACATAAAAATATAAAATTTTACCGCATATAAGAGCCATTTGGCCTATCTAGTCTGCCCATTTCCGTGATGTAAATACTCAAGCCTAAACCAGTCCTTGGTCTTGTCTAGGATTCAGCATAACTTTATGCCTATCCAATGCATCTTTAAATTCCTTCCCCACTCAGTGCATCTTTAAATTCCTTCCCCACTTGTGATGGAAAGCTGTTTAAAACGTCTTTACATTACATATAAACCTCAGGCCCTGTAATTCTAGATTTTGACCTTGTTCTAACACTTCTCCTCCTTTAAAATAAAAGTTGATCCCTCCTGTTCCCTTAGTCTTTCCTATATTGTTTATGTTGGAAATCATTTACCATTTTAGTAGCCTTCCTCTAAACTCTATCCAAAATGTCAATGTCCTTCTGGAGATGAGAGAAAGATGAGTGCATAAAAGGGTGAGGTTCGACCTTTCTGCTACTAATGCATCTAGCTGTACAACCCAGCACCCTGCTTGCTTTACTATAGCCATATGAGACTTATGCATCAGTGCTACTTTTTCCTTCAACTGGAAGAGGAAAATAGGTATACGAGACTCAAAACAAAAGCTGGCTGACAAAATGTTTCAAGCCCAATAATATGTTTTTTTTTAATATATATAAATAAAGAGTGTAAGAAATGTCATCTTGATTGTTCAGTGGAGTTTAGAGTGTAAGTATAATTTTAAAAATAAGTTTGGCCACTGTTCAATATTTTTGGGGAACTTTGTGCTGCTCCCACAGGAGTAGTGCAGACTAAAATTGACCTAGATACATTTCTGTCTCCCCTTGCAAGTTCAAAATAGTTTGGAAAGGGCCATTCTGACCTGGATCGGCCCAATCCAGGTCGGAAGGGCCCCTTCTGAACAAACTTGAAATGGTACGAGAAGAAAGGAACAAGTGGTTGCAGGGGTCACCTCGGGCCCCCTGTCGCAGTTGCGACTTCTGCGACTCGCGTAGTTACGCCACTAAGTCAAAGTAACCTAAAAAGCAGTGGTACGGATAAAAAAGTTTAAAAATGTACAATGTGTGTGCGGTAGAAAACGACTGTTGTATTTGTGATATGTTAACTGAACAGATTTATGACCTATCAGAAAGTTTAGATATTAAGAATTTGTTGATTTCAGAATTACGGCAAGATTTAACACAAGCTTATAAGGAAAGAGAAACAAAGCCATGGTCAAATGAGCAAAATAATAGGCTATTTAAGGAATCGCTTACCAACCCACATGAGTAGAAGAGTAACTACTTTTGTAAGTTCTCCCATAGTAAAGGCGATGAAATAACATATGGGACAAATGGTAGAGAGGTTTCAACAGTTTATATCATTTTCAACAGAGAATGCCAATTCCCCAACTGAAATACCTGAAAATGTAAAATATACTATTTATGAGGATCCATTTTTATTCTTACTGAGATTTAAGCAGGTTTACAGACTCCTAACAAACTCCTAACAATGAATGTCCTGATTTCAAGATCCAAGTATTTATTAAAAACTTACCTGGATACCTGGATCCAACAAGTACTGCGATTGATTCCAATATGGAAATTCTTGGCAAAGCTGCTGCATTTATTGACAAGAGAACTGTGTGTATGTGAGCATTGATGTTGAAGTATGTGTGACCACAAATTTGTATGTGTAAGTGTCAGCATGGATATGTATGGATGTGTATATGTGGGCATGAGAACATACATTTTTGTGTGTGAGCATGGGTGTGTAAATTTGGGTATGTCAGCATGTATGTGTAAGTGTGCAAGCAAGGATGTTTATGTGTAAGTGTGTTTTAGTGAGTATATGTGCATGTGTGTTGGCGTGAGTGTGTAAGCACATGTGAAAATGGGTGTAAACATATTTGAATTTGAATTACTGGGGGAAAGGCAAGGAAAAGATGGGTGCTGAATATAATAATGAATAAGAGGAGAGATAGGGAGAAAGAAGGGAGATTGAGATAAAGAGGAGGAGGGAGATAATGAAAGATGGGATGAAAATAGGAGGGGATAATGAAAAGTAGGGGAGCTAGGGAAAAATAGAGATATCAAGTGAAATAGGAAGAAAGAGAAAGGGAAATGGAAGAGATGAGAAAGGAAAGAGGATATAAATAGAAAAGGGTGATCAAAGAGAAGGGGAGATAAATAGAAAGATGGACAGAAAGGAGAAATATAATGAAATAGGGAAAAATTATTAAGAGGAGAGAGTGTATTTGTGTTGTGAAAGTGAGTGTATGTTAAATCAAGCAAGTGTGTGCATGCAATGACCAGTGTAAGCCAGCATGTTTATTATTATCTTTTATTTATATATAGCGCCAACAATTTATGTGTAAGGGTAAGTGTGAATTTGTGTGTATCTATGTGTTTATGGGCAGGCATTTGTAGGAGTATATGTGTATTTTAATAGTCTATATATTACTGTTTTGGGCTTATAAAAATAATAAAGGGTGGGCCTGAGCCTGACTGAAAGGAGACCTGAGATTCTGAGGGGAGACCACTGTGGGTGCAATTTGGGTGCAGGGTAAGTCATGTGGATGTAATCTGGGCAAGTCCTGTGGGTGCACTCTGGGTGCAGGGGGGCAGTCCTTATGTATATGTTATATAATTAAAATTGGATGTCTAAAGCTGATAGACTTGGTTGCATA
>VKOC01021360.1:0-11707 GCA_009364415.1 Spea multiplicata | reverse complement strand
TCTATTTCAATATAACACAGGTATATTTGCCTTACGGTTAAATTACTTTTTAAAAAAAGGCTCTGCTAGTTATTTTGTTGGGGAAGAGAGAGAGAGAGTGATATCATATAAACAACCAGAAACATAAAAAAGTTAAAAAAAACTACAGGAAGGAAGCTACTTTCAATAGAGAAGTAGTGATAGGACTGGCAGATATTTTTATAAACGTTTAAAGAAAACAATGTTATTCAATTTAGAAAAGAAAAACTGGACACATTCTTGTAAAAAAACATACATTTACCTACATATTTGTGAAAATGCTTTCATTTTGGGGAAACCTTTCCTTTAGATACTGTTTGATTTACAATGTTTTTTTTTCTTTTAGAACATTAAACACTATCTACTGTAAACATGTTTAAAAATGTTTTTTGGAGGACCTGCTCATTTTTCATGCTCTTTGAAATGAAATGTTTAAAAATTAAAGGCCATGTGCCTTTACGCCCCGCACTGCTAAACAAATTCAGCTATATAAAAATCTGAAATTGTATGCATCAGCATAGTCGTATAAAAAGAAACAGGAAAACAGCTGACACTTACTATCAACAAACATGTAGCGAAGAACTCTGCCAGTGTTTCTTTTGCCAAGTTGTTCCTCAGTGCAATTTTTTCCTTAAAACTTCTGTTGCCTTTCATGGTTAAATTGGTGTACTTGCTGCTTCTCCGGCTACCCTTGCTGGCGTTGTCAGAATCAGACATGTTCTGCTCTTTCGACTGCTCAATTAAACTTTAAACACATGGAAATCTCGTGCCTCCTGCATCTGCTTCACAGAAAGGACTGATTCATATAGTGCCAGGAAAACCCTCTATCTGCACTGTCATTGGCTGAATTATTTTTGCGTAAACGTTTAACAGCTCATCCTGAAAAAGTTCCACCTTATTTCTTTTTAATGTACATTTTTGAAATATCTCTGATTAAATGTTGAAAGTGCAAACACCTTATTAAAGGGTATAATAGAGTTTAAGCAATGTCCCTTTCAAACTGTAATAAGTGCCTTACCATGAAGTTCCTGAACACTAGGTTGAAATTATGTCTAATTATAGTACATTAAGTTAACAGTGGTTAACAGTTGAGTCCCTAGAATATTCTAAAGCAACATGTGCAAGTCAGTTGTGCCATTTATCTGAAGGTACACAAAACCTTTAAATCCAATATTAGGTTAATGATTACTCATTTTCACAAGTCAAGAATTTTTTTTTCCAGTGAACGTTTTGAGATATGACGTTCCTCAATAATCAATACTCTTTGTTTTATTTCATAATCTCTCATATACTATTAGGCTTTGCAGTCTATCCTAACTTTGTATTTTAAAGGAAGTTCCCTAAGACTGTTTTTTTTCAACCTTTAAAGGTTTTTTTTAAAAAACTATGTTTTCTCCCTAAAACAGTCATGTTCAAACTTCAATGAAATGAAGATATTTGTGTCTGTGTCGGGCAATACAGTAGAATTTGAGTGTCACTAAATATTGTAATGACCAATGCAAATTGCCAATTTCACTTATAATCTACTAAAAGGCTCCAACCCTGAGCACCAAAGTTCTTTTGCTTCTTTAGTAGCAATACACATGAGACAATACGCAGTGCTACTGTTGCTCTAAATATACATGTCTTGCCAATATCAGATCTTATGCCTGCGAAGTTCTATCAGAAAGACAACCTTTTACCGCCTACTGAATATGGATGAACACCGTGGCTCTGGTGCCATGTTACATTGGAAATGACATGATATTGTGAATGATTTTTACTAAAGATTTGGAAATTGAACACGTGCCGGTGCCAGTGGTCAGCTGGCAAGAAGTATAGAACGCTGGTTGCTGGCACAGTCCTGGCCAAGTTGGGAGCCATTACAGTCTGATATATGTGCCATTTTTTTTCTAGTGCTGTGAAATTAAAAATCTCCCAAATGTATTTTTTTCATAGGTAGTAATTAAACAACAAGAATACCAATAATACGCAAAGTTCATTTTGGGGATTAATTACCCTCTAAAATATACTGTATATTATTATATGCAAATCTATGATATTTGCAAAAGAAATAGGAACGGACATATAAAGGAAGACGTCACAGGGGTGTTTCTCTACTGACCTTGAAGCAATGTTACGTGTATTTTTAGATATTGACTGGATATGCTCAGGCCTGCTATGTATTTACTATGTGAGTATGCCTGACAAAGTGCCAGAGAAATTAAGGATGGTAAATAAAATTCCTCTGGGTCTTAGCACACATTTTAAGAGTAATGAAAAAGAAGATTATGGTGGTGTCCTATACAAAAATATAAAACACAGAAGGAGAAATGTAACGTAAGGAAGTTATACTTTACAGCCTCCTATCAGAGGTGGCAAAGGCTAACTTAAACATGTATGAGATCCTGAAGACAAGACCAAGGACTGATTAAGGTCTGAGTGCTTACATCAGGAAAAATGGTTTACTAGATAGAATATATAAATATGACATGTGTATCTACAAGTGGTAAGGAGAGATTGTGAGTAGAATGATATTCAAGATTTTAATTCCAAATAAAATACTTTTAATGATGCCATCATTATTACACAAAACAACTCATAATTAAATGGACAAATTATAATCATGGAGATGTGCAAAGAGATACTGAACACAGAGCATTAAAATGTATTAGTTATATAATTTCTCTACTTACACAATGTGAATGGTTATTATCTAAGAGTAATTTATTTCAACAAATATTTTGCCCTGTTAGGTGCAATTGCTTTGTAAATTACCTTATTAGGTACACCTGCTCAATTGTTTGTTAACACAAATATCTAATCAGCCAATCACATGACAGCAAATACATTTAGGCATGTAGACATGGTCAAGACAACTTGCTGAAGTTCAAACTGAGCATCAGAGTGGGGAAGAAAGAGGATTTAAGTGACTTTGAACGTGGCATGGTTGTTGGTGCCAGGCGAGCTGATCTGAGTTACATAGTTACATAAAGTTACATCGGCTGAAAAAAGACATTCGTCCATCAAGTTCAGCCTTTCCCATATCTGTTAATTGCTTGCTGTTGATCCAAAAGAAGGCAAAAAAACCCAGTTGTGGCTCTTTCCAATTTTGCGCATTTCAGAAACTGCTGATCTACTGGGATATTCATGTACAACCATCTTTAGTGTTTATAAAGAATGGCCCGAAAAAGAGAAATATCCAGTGAGTGTCAGTTGTGTGGACAAAAATGCCTTGTTGATGTCAGAGGTCAGAGGAGAATGGGCAGACTGGTTGGAAATGACAGAAAGGCAACAGTAACTCAAATAACCACTCATTACAACCAAGGTATACAGAATACCATCTCTGAACGCAAAACACGTCGAACCTTGAAGCAGATGGGCTACAGCAGCAGAAGACCACACCGAGTGCCCATCCCGTCAGCTAAGAACAGGAAACTGAGGCTACAATTCGCATAGGCTGACCAAAACTTTACAATGGAAGACTGGATGAACATTGACTGATGTGACGAGTCTCGATTCCAGCTGTGGCATTCAGATGGCAAGGTTGGAATTTGGAGGAAACAACATGGAAACATGGATCCATCCTGCCATGTATCAATGGTTCAGGCTGGTGGTGGTGGTGTAATGGTGTGGGGGACATTTTCTTGGCACGCTTTGGGCCCCTTAGTACCAATTGAGCATCGTTTAAATGCGACAGCCTACCTGAGTATTGTTCCTGACCATGTTCATCCCTTTATAACCTTAATCTTCTGATGGCTACTTCCATCAGGATAATGCACCATGTCTTAAACCGGTTTCTTGAACATGACAATGAGTTCACTGAACTCCAATGGCCTCCACAGTCACCAGATCTCAATCCAATAGAGCACCTTTGGGATGTGGTGGAATGGGAGATTTGCATCACGGATGTGCAGCCGACAAACCTGTAGCAACTGCGTGATGCCATCATGTCCATATGGATCAAAATCTCTGAGGAATGTTTTTTCCAGCACCTTGTAGAAAGTATGCCACAAAGGTTGAAGGCAGTTATGAAGGCAAAATGGGGTCCAACCCGGTACTAGCAAGGTGTACCTAATAAAGTTGCCAGTGAGGGTATAATACGTGAATATTTGTTGGAGGTTAGAGATTAACATTACATGTACATACATGTATATATATCGTAAAGATAAAGTATAGATAAAGAGTGTGTGGATTGAAAAAATAAAGCTAATAAATTGTTAGTATCATATCTTTGTTTAATCTTCTATTTTTGTCAGATGTAGAATTAGTTCCAACACATGAACATATCTATTAGACACAATCATTTCGTAGAAGATTGTCTTATATCATATTAAATGAATAGCTAAAACAAAACAATATATTATTGTGTTATATACTTCGTGGTAAATTATTGACGTCCAGTACATGGTTTAATATATAGTTTGTAAGTTGAAATCCATTTCTTAATTTATTTAATTTATTGCTGACATCCTGGATGCTTGGCTCCTTTGTTAAACATTACAAAGCTTTTGTTGACCTAAATTCTCCTTTGATAAGTAAGACGGAGGTGGTTGTTAATATGCACTTTAAAATGCTGACATAAACTAGTTTTGAGATATATATTATGAAAGCTGAATACATTGTAATTTATATTTGGTTTCTATAATCAGCTGGTGTCCTGATATAACTATATACTGTGCTATCATAATTACTGTACGCTTTTGATTTATGGTTAATGTGGCCATTTCACTAGGTGTATTAATTATATTATATCTCCCCCCAAGGTATTGGAAAGAGCATTTGCTCTTGTGTCACATAAAGCATTAGGGTTACTGGATGAGCTTTAAACATGAGAATTGAACAGCACACTTTTTTTCTTTTTTTTTTTTTTTTAAATTTATTCTTATTAAATTATTTTAAAAGAAAAAAAGTATAACACACAAATAAACAAACAATACAAATCAATATATAAATCAGAACTTAACTTAAATAACACACGATAAAACAGACAAAAAAAAAAAAAAAAAAAAAAAAAAAAAAAAAACGCAACAAAAAGAAGCCAAATACGCATTGCTCTATGATAATTAATCCTAATAAATGAGACTTTTTAGGTCTTAAGAAGAAAAAAAGGGAGGTAGTGTGTGTCACTGGCGTAATAGCTTAGGGTTGAACTCGTTTAGGAAATCTCGATCGCATAAGAATTCCATCCAGACCATATTTTATCATAACAGTCTAAATTATCTCGGAAAAAGTATTTCTCTGATGTTGCCTGCATCTTAATTTGATTGAGAATTTCTCCCCACGATGGAGTATTTTGACTTTTCCAATGTCGAGCTATACAAATTTTACATGCTAAAAATAAATTGATCAATAATATTTTGTTAAATTTAGAAATTTGTGATAGGTTTAAATGAAATAGAAAGGTCTGGGGCGTCAGGCTAATTTCAGTTCCAGCAATTAGTAAAAATAAGAGACTTACTTTTTCCTTAATAATTTTAAGATTTTGACATTCCCACCAGATATGAAAGTGTGTTCCAGTAGTTTCATGACATCGCCAACATAAATCGTTATTAGTATTGTACATTTTGCTTAATCTATGTGGTACTAGATACCAACGATGTAGTAATTTAAAATACTGTTCATGTAAGTTGAGGCAGTGAACTGCTTTTCTAGTATTCTTCCATGCTTTATGCCACTCTTGGAGCTGAAACTCTTTTTGGAGGTCCCTTTCCCATAAGAGAAGTGTTTTAGATTTTTCTTGAGGTAATAAATTTGTTAATATTTTTGATACCCTTGATATTATATTCAGTTGGGGAATTTCCAAACAAAGTTCATCTAATGTATCATGTTTTCTTGGTGGATTTACTATCAAAAACTGTTTAATACGTAGATACGAGAAGAGTTCTTTATTTGGTAAGTTAAAGTTTAATTGTATATCAGCAAATGGCCTCACTAGTTGTCCTTCCATTATGTCACTAATATTTAGAATACCACTATGTTTCCAGCCAGAAATGTTCAGATCTTTAATATAAATACCTAGTGTTTCTATAGGTGTCAAATCAGATATACCTGCTAGTAGACCATATTTTTTCCCAACTTTGAATTTTATGTTTAAGATATCTTTCAATAAAGGACTGGTTATTTTTAAGTCTGTCATTGTTTTCTTATCCAACCATATTAAATTGAATGGATCGTTAATGTTACTTAAATTTTTTTCTATGTTGTACCAGCCTAAATTATGTTTGTTTTTCTGCCCCCAAGCCATCATGTGAGATATAAAAGAGACCTCATAGAGTTTAATTAAATCTGGATAACCTAACCCCTCCTGAGAGATGCTCCTCCTCAATATATTTTTTGAGATCCTAGGTTTTTTTGCTGACCAAACAAATATAGAAAACAATCTATCAAATTCATCCAATATTTTCTTAGGAATCTTATATGGTATCGTTCTAAACAGATACAATATTTTTGGTATTAAATATGCTTTAACTATATTTATGCGTCCTAGCCATGAAAGTTCAATTTTTTTCCATTTTAGAGTTAATTCTTTCATTTCCTCTAGTAAACCATTATAATTCCGAGAAACTGTATCTGAAGGATTTTTGCTAATTTTTATGCCCAAATATTCGATTACCTTCTGGGGTTTGATTACATAGTTTCCTTCTGTAAAAAGTCTATGTTGGTTCTCATTCAGATATAATGTTATTACCTGTGTTTTAACGAAATTTAATTTGTAATTAGAGAGCGATGCATATTCCGATATTTCTTGTAACATAGAAGGAAATGATTGTTCTGGATTTGACAGTGTTAAAAGTACATCATCCGCATATAATATAATTGAGTGTTCTTGAGGGCCTATTTTAATCCCATGGATCTTTTGAGATTTCCTAATTGAGGCTGCTAAAGGTTCCATGACCATGGCGTATATCAATGGTGCTAGGGGGCAGCCTTGGCGGGTACCATTTCGAATTATAAAAGATTTAGATTCGAAAGCAAGTCCTTTTATTTTAGCGGTGGGAGATGAATATAATGCCATGATATATTTTAAAAATCTTTCATTTAGTCCGAACATTTGGAAAGTTGATTTCATAAATTTCCAATTAACTCTATCAAAAGCTTTTTCTGCATCTAAAGCTAGAAAAGCTGAGGGGATTTTCTTACTGTGGACTTCTTCTATTATATTGAAGAGTCTACGGGTGTTGTCTTCTCCCGATCTACCCGAAATAAAACCCGTTTGGTCCGGATGGATAAGATCTGGTATAACTGATTTGAGTCTCTGAGCTAATATTTTAGAAAAATTTTTTACATCTGTATTTATTAAGGAGATTGGTCTATAGTTTGTCACTATTGCTGTATCCTTCCTTGGTTTTGGTATTGGGGTTATTATAGCTTCTAACATTTCGGTTGGAAATTCACCTGTTTCACCTATTTCATCAAAAAGTCGTTTAAATGGCGTTGATAGCTCAGTGTTCAAGATTTTATAAAATAATGATGAGAATCCATCCGGGCCTGGTGCTTTCCCTACTTTCAAACTATTAATGGCTTCCTCTATTTCTGTAGTGGTAATTGTTTGATTTAAAGTACTCAATTGTGCTGTTGTTAATTGAGGGAGTTCTAATTTCTTCAAATAGGAAAATATTTGTGCATCTGTTTTATCTAGCTCTTCTAGGTTGTACAGTGATTCATAATAGCTTTTGAAGGCATCACCAATTTGGGACGGGGACAAACAGATTTTATCTTTAAAGCGTATTTGTTTGATCCTATGATTCTGATTTTGAACTTTGAGTTTATTTGTTAGATCTCGAGTAATTCGGTTATTACTGCAAAACCATTTGTGTTTTAGACGGGACATAATTTCTTCTGTTTTAATTTGTAGTTTAGTTATTATTTCTGCTTTAATTGAGTTTATTTCTTCCAGTTTATCTTCATTAGGATTAATCTTATTATTTCTCTCCGCTTTTGCTAATGCAATATGCAAGTCTGCCAAGTTTTTACCCCTAGATTTTTTAATCCACGATGCTTTTTTGATTAGATGTCCTCTCAAAAAGCATTTCATTGTGCACCATAAAGTAGCCACTGAAGTTTCTCCTGTATCGTTTGTTTCTAAAAATAGCTTCGTTAAGGCTCGTAATTCTTTTTTATTTTCTTCTGATTTTATTAATTGATCATTCAGACGCCATCTAAATCTCTTGTTATAATTTGGATTATCCACAATTTGTATATAGACTGGTGCATGGTCGGACCACGTAATACTGCCTATCGAGGAGGAGGAGCATCTCTCTAGTGTTAGTCCTGACATAAAAAAAGTATCTATACGAGAATAAGATTTGTGAGGTACAGAGTAGAAAGTATAGTCTAATTCGTCTGGGTGCATAATTCGCCAAACGTCATATAAATTATGCTTAGATAAGGAAGCAGAGAACATTTCAGCTTTCCTATTTAATCTTTTATCATATGTTTCTGTTTTCTTTAATGATTTCCTGTCAAGGTTAAAGTCTTGAATACAGTTTAGATCTCCCCCTATTATTACTAAGCCTTTTTCAATTTTTTCCAACGTTTCCATTGAATCGTTGATGAATTTAGCTGAAAAATCTGAGGGGGCATAGATAGACATCAACGTGTAAAAATTATCATTAATTTTACAGATTAAAATTAAGCATCTACCTTCTTTATCTGAGTCATGTGTAATATATTCAAATTTAACTCTATGAGATATTATAATTGCGACTCCTCTTTTCTTTTTCTCTGTCATAGAGGCAGTAAAAATGTGGGGGTATTTACGGTATTTCCACCTTAGTGCTTGTTGCTTTTGCCAATGGGTTTCTTGTACGAATGCAATATCTATGTTTTCGTTTAACATGGAATCGTAAAGAAAAGATCTTTTATACGGCGAATTCAACCCTTGAGCGTTAATTGTTACTAGTTTAAGAGTCATAAATTAAGCTAATAAAAAATTATAAAGTAAAGACTCATAATCATCGCCAGTCCTACACTCCTCCCTTTTAAGACCTTTTTAGTTTCAAGAAAGAGACCATAGAGCTTAACATTAATCAAAACATAAATGCTGGCTTGGGATACATAAACATACATTAAAACATTCACACCGTCTCCAAATTTTAGGGGGAGGTACTTTGCCTTCCTCCATTTATGGAGAAAAAATCCCTGATCCATCTGGGATTGATTAGGGGGATATATGGGGCAACATAGTGAGAAAGGAGAAAAAAAAAAAAAAAAAAAAAAGAAACCAGTTTTTTGTGGATATATCAATTGTGTTATGTGTCCTTCTTAATTAATCCTGTAGATTTAGCATTTAGGATATTCTTCGTCCTGTGTACTTGATTGTTGTGTCCTTCTTAATTTGTTCATAGATCTTTTATAGCTAACAGTAACCTTCTTTACAAGAAGAATTATGACAAATGTGCCTTGCTAAAGTTAGTGGCTAAAAGAATTTAAAATATTGTTCTTCTTTACCAGTGAAGGGAAAAAAAAAAAGAAAAAAAAAAAAAAAAGATTTACTTTGTGGCAAAATTATCATTTGTGTTATGTGGTCTTCCTTAATTGATCCTGTGTTTAGATTTATGATATTTTTCCTAGTAAATTTTTTCATGGTAAGAAAATAAGTTCATTAATAGTGTAATAATAAAAATTTGGTCCGAAGAGGTAAATACAATATAGAAAAAAAAAAAAAAAAAAAAAAAAAAAGATACTAATCTAATACTAAAAATTTAGATTTTACTCTTTACCTGTGAAATAGAGGAAAGTTTCTCTATAGTGTGTAAATTTCAATATCTCAAGTGTGTTGTATATGTTCTCCAACAATAAATAGGTAAATAAATAAATTAAAATAAAGAGAAAAAGGAAAAGAAAAAAAAAAGAAAAAAAAAAAAAAATTAAAAGAAAAGAGTTACTTGTGGCATATATCAATTGTGTTATGTGTCTTCTTAATTAATCCTGTGTTTACATTTAGATATTCTTCCTTGTAAATAGGAAAGGAAATAATTCATTTTAATGTGTATATAATAAAAATTTAGTCGAGGAAGGTAAATACACTAAAAAAAAAGAAAAAAAAAAGAGATATTTAGTTTATAAAAAAAAAAAAAAAAAAAAAGAAAAAAGTGATACTAATCTAATACTAAAAATTTAGATTTTATTATTCTTTACCTGTGAAATAGAGGAAAGTTTCTCTATAGTGTGTAAATTTCAATATCTCAAGTGTGTTGTATATATTCTCCAAAAATAAATAGATAAATAAATAAATTAAAATAGAGAGAAAAAGGAAAAAAAAAAAAAAAAAAAAATTTTACCTAAGCCAAATTCGGCTGTGTACTGTTGTGTGTCTTCTTAATTGTTCATATCTTTTATACTTAAGTAACCTTCTTTACAAGAGATTATACAAATGTGCCTTCTAAGTTAGTGCTAAAAATTTGAATATTGTTCTTTACCAGTGAGAAAAAAAAAATAAATAAAAAAAAAAAATAAAACAAATAAGAGGTTCTGTAGTGCAGTCTCATAGATTCATTGCAATAAGCCCCAGGAAATTAATTTAGCTTTAAGCTGTTCAGGGTCATGACAAATATAGATCTTATCGTTATAGGTGACCCGAATTTTAGTCGGAAAACCCCAGGTATATTTAATATTGTTTTCTCTTAAGCATACTGTAAAGTCCGCAAATTTCTTCCTATTAGTCCTTGTAGCCGTAGAAAGGTCGGGATAAAAAGTTAGTGATGCAAATTTCTTGTTCTTTTGAGGGTTTTCCCTCCACTCCTTTATTAGCTGTTCTTTAACCCGCAGACTGGAGAAAATAACTATAGTGTCTCTGTCTTGGTCTTTATAAGTAGGATTGGATGGTTTTGAAATTCTATAAATCTTATCAATTAATGTTGCTCCAAAGGTTTTGATATCTATATATGTAGCCAAGAGTTCTTTGATGTATTGGTCCAAGTTTGTATTTGCTTCTGGAATCCCTCTGATTCTTAAGTTTTTTCTTCTAGAGTTATCTTCAATATCTGCTAATTTATACGCTAATTTATTGATTTCCGATTTATTTTCTTCATTTTGTACTTTGAGTTCTTTAATAGTCTGTTGGAGGGTAGAAATCTCCTGAGATTGAGAAGCTAATAGTAACTTTATAGAGGAAATTTCATCCTTATAATCTTTCAGATTTCTGTCCAAATCAGATTTAATTTTGTCGTATAAAGTCTCTAAGGCCATGGATAAGTCTTTTTGAGAAATGTAAGATCGTTGAGTTTGTATTAGATCTTCTGCAGAGTTTTCTAATATAGATTTTTCAGGTGATTCAGAGAGACTCAATTGGCTGCGAGGAGAGTAAAAAGTACTTATGGATTGTGGTTTTCTAGATTTATTGGTATTTTTGTTTTTCTCTCCTTTATCCATTTTGTCTGTTTTCTCAAACTTATCCGTTTTAGGAGGCATAATTAATTAGGTAATGGTTTCTATATAGAGATTTCAATACATTCAAGTATGCCTGGGAAGATTTCTTTAAAAATAAAAAAATTAAAAAAAAAAGAGTATATATATGTATAAATCAAGATTAATTTCCAGCAACTCTTCAGTTATCTTATTGACTTATTTAATCTGTTTTATCAGAAGAAAAAACAAATTTCTGGTGGTAGAATCCTTGGGTAACAGATTTCAAGACGAGCATGAAAGATTTCTTTTAGTAGAAAAAATATATAAATCAGTCTGATACGAGGTAAACAAAGTATAT
>VKOC01021355.1:0-11743 GCA_009364415.1 Spea multiplicata | reverse complement strand
CTCACAATGAGGTCTTTATCAACTTGATAAAGACCTCATTGTGAGGTCGATACGTTGTTATCTGTTTCCTACATTAAATCTGTCTGAAGGAACCCCTGCGTGCCTGGAGCCTTTTTCTATTTTTTGATTTACTGGGGAGCTGGCCCTTCCTGGCACAGCTAAGCACCTGAGTTCCTGTGGGGAGTGAGTGCAGATTCCTAATTCTGGTGACATGAGCATATGATGACTTTTTTTTTTATATTTGTTTTGTCAATCTGCACCGGATTAAATGTCTGGTTAAGAAACAGCTGACCACTTTATTGTAATGTAAATGCTAGTCAGTATATTAATGTAAAGCTGTATGTAAGATCCCCGGAGAGTATGTGAAAACAAATATAATCTTTATTTTCCAGACATTTGCTAAGTTATAAAAGGTTTTCTTTTTTTTACGACCGCTGATAATTTTGTCACTAGTATACACGGCTGACATTATAGTCAAAATACCGTCCCACTAATTATTTTGCTAATGCTGTTATGCCTTTCAGCAAGTTTTTATGTTATGTTGTGATACTTATTTACTGTGTTTCATTGTCCTTAGAGGTGCATTTAATATCTGTACCTAGTGACCTTTTGCATACCACAGCCTGGTAGTTTCATACTAGCTGGATAGACAATTGTTACTTGTGAGCCACTGTAGCTACCCATCATCCTAGTGGGCCAGGAAATCAGGTCACAGGAAAAGTGTCAGCAGCCATCTTACTTTAACAGTTAAATAGTTCCAGTACAGCCCCAGAGTCATCCAGCTCCATCTTGGTTATCAGCCTATCTGTAGCATCGCTGGTAGGTTCAATCCTCTTTCCCTAGTTAGACTAGAGTGTCAGGATTGTATACCTTATGTACTGTATATATTGATTGAATGGTATTTTCTTGTTCCCAGTTTTACTCTAACTTCCCTACAATAAAAGTTGAAATGTGCACCCAGCGTCTGCCTCAATGAATTGTTAAGGGAGAAGAGTTTAGCTGCCTGTCTAATTATACCTCAACCACGTGTAAGGAGGACAGAACAGTAAAACAGCGGCTTCTAAACAGGCTAACACCGCTGCAAAACACCAGCAATAACTACAAGTTCTGAGCCTGTACTCAGGGACATCATGTCAGAACAATTTGAGACCAGATCTCACATGTCAGCTAGCTCCAGAAGCTCAAAGAGGTCAGTGGGCAGCAATGCAGCTGCCATTGCCCGCGCAAAAGCAGAAGCTGCAAAAGTGAGGGCTGCCTTTGCCGAAAAAGAGATGCAAATGAAATTAGAGAAAATGCAAATGGAGATAGAGAAAACACGCATTGAAGTTGCATTAGAGAAACTGGCTGTAGAGAGGGAAGCAGCAGCGGCAGTAGCTGAGGCAGACATATTAGAGGAACTAGCAAACCCCACCAGTGAGAGACTCAGCAACATACTTGAGATTAAACCAGATCATCATGACAATTCGCTGCTTACTTCAAAATATGTGCTACAACATGCTAGGTCAGATGACCGCCTTCATACAGCACCAGAAGCAGAATCAACCCCTGCCGAAAAGCCACAACAAAGTCCTGCCATGCAGCGATTAACCCCTGCTGACCACACACCCTACTTTAAACAAGAAAGTAATCCCATATGCAGCCAGCCTCCAGTTCAATCTACATCCAGACTACCAAATTCCTATGACACAGTCACCCACTTCAAAAAGGACGGATCACAGAGTAGCGATCACAGTGACAACCATGATTGCCCACCGAGTCTTCCTCACAACAGAGCATCTCCAGATCACTCACACAGAGAACAAGGTATGCCAGATTTTCTCAAGTTCTTTGCACGGCGTGAGCTGTTGATCAATGGACTCTCAAAGTTTAACGATCGACCCGAAGCCTATAGAGCATGGCGATCATCCTTCAAAAATACAATCAGAGGCCTAGATCTGTCTGCAAGCGAGGAGGCCGATCTCTTAGTCAAATGGCTAGGCAATGAGTCAGTAGAGCATGCAAGAAGGATCAGAGACATCAACGTCAACTATCCAAGCAGAGGACTGAACATGATATGGGAGAGACTTGATGAGTGCTATGGTTCCCCAGAAGCAATAGAAAATGCACTTTTTAAAAGAATAGAGCACTTTCCTAACATTTCTAACAAAGGCTTCCAGAAGCTAAGAGAATTAAGCGACCTGCTGATGGAACTCCAAGTTGCCAAAGCAGAAGGAGACTTGCAGGGCCTTGCATTCCTAGACACAGCCCGTGGTGTCAACCCCATAGTGAGAAAACTACCTTACAGCCTACAAGAAAAATGGGTTACCCAAGGCTCTAACTACAAGCAAAGGCACAATGTCTTATTCCCACCATTCTCCTTCTTCGTGGACTTTGTGCACCAACAAGCAAAGACTAGGAATGACCCCAGTTTTGACTTCTCATCATTTGACACTGCTTACCCAGGAACAAGTAAGCCTGCCTCAACCCGCATCTTCAAGGGCACATCTGTTGCAGTACACAAAACAAGTGTATCACCCACAGACCCTTCAAGTAAAGCTTACAGCACTGCAGAGACTGAAAAAACTTCAACAATAGACCCAGGCAGAGAGTGCCCCCTACACAAAAAACCTCACACGTTGCTGAAATGCAGAGGTTTCAGAGAAAAGGCTCTCCAAGACCGCAAAACCTTCCTGAAAGAAAATAGTATTTGCTACAGGTGCTGTGCATCAACTTCTCATTTCGCAAAGAACTGCAAAGCGAGCATCAACTGCTCAGAATGTGACAGCAAGGAGCATAATACCGCTCTACACCCAGGTCCAGCTCCATGGACTCTCACACCCTCAGACCAGACTGAAGAGCACGGCGGGGAGAAGGGAGACATAGTACCTCCCGTAGTGACACCCCAGTGCACCCGAGTCTGCGGAGAAGGTCTCCATGGTAAATCTTGCTCCAAGATTTGTCTTGTCACAGTTTACCCCATAGGCCACAAAGAAAAGACAGTGAAGCTGTACGCAATCCTGGATGATCAAAGCAACAGATCACTTGCTAGCTCAGCTTTCTTTGACATCTTCAAAATCAAGGGAGCCAGTTCTTCATACTCACTCAAGACTTGTATGGGTGTAAGTGAAGAAACTGGGAGAAGAGCCACCGGTTATCAGATTGAATCCATGGATGGCCAAACATCCCTGCCCTTGCCAACTTTGATCGAGTGCAATCAGTTCCCAACAGACAGAGATGAGATTCCTATACCTGAGGCAGCACTGCATCACAGGCATCTGAAAGACATAGCACATCTCATCCCTGCACTTGAACCCCAGGCTCAGATAGCACTTCTCCTTGGGAGAGACATCATCAGAGTCCACAAGGTGAGAGAACAAATCAACGGCTCCCATGACTCTCCCTATGCCCAGAAGCTGGACCTAGGATGGGTTGTCATTGGCGATCTCTGCCTGGGAAATGCTCACAAGCCTACCACTGTAAACTCCCTTTTTACAAAGACATTGGAGAATGGGCGTCCTCCCTTTTCCAGCCTTGTCCTAACAAATTCTTCATAAAAGAGAAGCCTGTTAATGTTGTACATTCTAGACTTACAAGAAGTATTTACACCAACCACCATCTCTTTGATGAAGGTGGAGATCATTTAGGATGCACAGTCTTCCAGAGGACAAAGGAAGACAACAAAATTGCCCCATCTATTGAAGACGAGAACTTCTTGAAGATAATGGAGCAAGGATTCTATAAAGATGAAGCGAACAGCATCTTCAAGGGCACATCTGTTGCAGTACACAAAACAAGTGTATCACCCACAGACCCTTCAAGTAAAGCTTACAGCACTGCAGAGACTAAAAAGACTTCAACAATAGACCCAGGCAGAGAGTGCCCCCTACACAAAAAACCTCACACGTTGCTGAAATGCAGAGGTTTCAGAGAAAAGGCTCTCCAAGACCGCAAAACCTTCCTGAAAGAAAATAGTATTTGCTACAGGTGCTGTGCATCAACTTCTCATTTCGCAAAGAACTGCAAAGCGAGCATCAACTGCTCAGAATGTGACAGCAAGGAGCATAATACCGCTCTACACCCAGGTCCAGCTCCATGGACTCTCACACCCTCAGACCAGACTGAAGAGCACGGCGGGGAGAAGGGAGACATAGTACCTCCCGTAGTGACACCCCAGTGCACCCGAGTCTGCGGAGAAGGTCTCCATGGTAAATCTTGCTCCAAGATTTGTCTTGTCACAGTTTACCCCATAGGCCACAAAGAAAAGACAGTAAAGCTGTACGCAATCCTGGATGATCAAAGCAACAGATTTTGCCCCATCTATTGAAGACGAGAACTTCTTGAAGATAATGGAGCAAGGATTCTATAAAGATGAAGCGAACAGCTGGGTAGCACCGCTGCCTTTCAAAACACAGAGACCCCGTCTCCCTAACAACAGGGAACAGGCATTAAAACGCCTTTCCTCACTCAGACACAAATTTCAGAAGAAACCAGATATGAAAGAAGATTTCTTCTCATTTATGGCCAAGATATTTGAAAACAACCATGCAGAGGTAGCTCCACTCCTGAAGGAAAAGGAAGAGTGCTGGTACCTACCAATCTTCGGTGTTTACCACCCTAAGAAGCCAGGAAAGATCCGGGTGGTATTTGACTCAAGCTCCCAGCACAAAGGAGTCTCGCTCAATGATGTCCTCTTAACAGGACCAGATCTTAACAATACACTTCTTGGTGTCCTTATCAGATTCCGCAAAGAAGCCATCGCCATAATTGCGGATATCCAACAAATGTTCCATCGTTTCCTGGTCAAGGAAGAGCACAGGAACTTTCTGAGATTTTGCTGGTTCAGAGATAATGACCCCGCTAAGGACATTATAGAATACCGCATGAAGGTACATGTTTTTGGCAATAGCCCATCCCCTGCTGTCGCTATCTACGGACTCAGGCGGTCCGCCCAAGAAGGTGAAAAGGAATATGGGCAGGACGTCAGACAGTTTGTTGAAAGAGATTTTTACGTAGATGACGGCTTAAAGTCACTTCCATCACCTGAGGCTGCAATTAGCCTACTCAAAAGGACTCAAAGTACACTTGCATGTTCAAACCTCAGGCTGAATAAAATAGCTTCAAACAGCAAAGTTGTTATGGAGGCCTTTCCCCCTCAAGATCATGCCTGTGATTTGAAAGATCTAGACTTGGTAACAGACTCTCTACCCGTGCAGCGCAGCCTAGGACTCAATTGGGACCTCAAGTCTGACACCTTCACCTTTCAAGTTGACCAAGAGCCAAGGCCATTCACACGAAGAGGCGTTTTATCCACCATAAATAGCCTGTATGACCCACTTGGATTTGCAGCACCGGTGACCATCCAAGGTAAGACCCTGCTCAGAGAACTCACCTCCGCCACATGTGATTGGGACTCTCCACTTCCCCGTGAGAAAGAGGCATTATGGGTAACATGGAGAGACTCTTTGAAAGCACTATCCAATCTACACATACATAGATCGTATGCTCACACTCCCCATGCAGAAATTCAGTCCAGAAAGCTATGTATATTCTGCGATGCTTCAGTAAAGGCAATAGCTGCAGTTGCCTACCTTAAGACAATAGATGTTAAAGGTCAAGTCCACATTGGGTTTGTAATGGGTAAGGCCAAGCTAGCTCCACGTCCTGAGCCTACCATACCAAGACTGGAACTTTGCGCTGCTGTTCTAGCAGTAGAACTAGCGGAACTGGTTACATCAGAAATGGATGTAGAATTCGATGACACAGAATTCTATACTGACAGCAAAGTAGTGTTAGGCTACATTTACAATGAAACTAGGAGATTCTATGTCTATGTAAACAACAGAGTCCTAAGGATTAGGAAGTCTACACAACCTACCCAGTGGCGTTATGTACCAACTGATCATAACCCAGCAGATCATGCTACAAGGGCCGTACCAGCATCCCGCCTTAGAGACACTACATGGCTTACGGGGCCACCCTCCCTATACAAACCAGCACCTAACACTGCTGAGAGAGTTGTGTATGAACTATTGGAGCCTGAATCTGATACAGAGATCCGGTCTCAAGTTTCCACACTTCACACAACAATTTCCGACAGGCAGCTGGGATCCAAGCGCTTCCACAGATTTTCCACTTGGAAGTCGCTGCACAGACCTATAGCCTGCTTAATTCACATAACCAAATCATTTAGAACACCTACAGAATCAGAACACTGCAGAGGTTGGCACTATTGCCACAAACCACATACAGTAGATGAGCTCACACAGGCTCACAATGTCATCATCCATTGTGTCCAACAAGAGACTTATGCACAAACACTAGGCTGCCTTCAAAACCAAAAGAGCATTCCCAAAGATAGTTCCCTAAAGAAGCTTGACCCTTTTTTGGACACTAAAGGACTGTTGAGAGTCGGGGGGCGCATTTCTGAAGCAAAACTTCAAAGAGATGAAACCAATCCAGTAATAATTCCCAGTAATCATATTGCTTCTTTACTTGTGGAGCATCACCATGTACAGACCAAGCACCAAGGACGTTTGTTCACGGAGGGAGCCTTACGTGCAGCTGGACTCTGGATAGTTGGAGCCAAGAGACTTGTAAGTAGAGTCATTTTTAAATGCATTACTTGTCGCAAGCTCCGTGGCACGTTCCAGACTCAAAAAATGGCTAATCTTCCTGCAGACCGACTCAGCCCAGAACCTCCCTTCACAAATGTCAGTCTTGATGTGTTCGGGCCCTGGTCTGTCATCACACGGCAGACTAGAGGAGGCTCTGCCAACAGCAAACGTTGGGCCGTCATATTCACTTGCTTGTGTATTCGAGCTGTACACATAGAAGTTATTGAGTCCTTAAACACATCCAGCTTCATAAATGCCCTAAGGCGTTTCATTTCCATCAGAGGCCCTGTCAAACATATCCCCTCTGATAGAGGTACAAACTTTGTTGGAGCTTGTAAAGAATTGAACATCACTTCAACCCTTGACAGAGAACATGTAGAGAGGTATCTTTCTGAGCAAAGTTGTACATGGACATTTAACCCACCACACTCTTCTCATATGGGAGGTGCTTGGGAGCGTATGATCGGCATAGCCCGCAGAATCCTTGACTCTATATTCCTACAATTAGGAACTTCAAGGCTCACCCATGAGACTCTTACAACCTTCATGGCTGAAGTAACGGCTATAATAAACGCCAGACCTTTAACGTCCATAACCAATGACCCAGAAGATCCCTTCTTGCTTACCCCTTCTACTCTTCTCACCCAGAAAGTTAGTGTAGCTACAGCTCCTCCTGGTGATTTTGACACTAAAGACTTATACAAGTGTCAGTGGAGGCGAGTGCAAGCCCTGGCAGATGTTTTCTGGAACAAGTGGAGAAAACAGTACCTTTCCACCCTACAGACAAGAAACAAATGGCAAGATAGCAAACCCAACTTGGAACCGGCACCGTTGTTCTTGTGAAGGACTCTCAGTCGAGTAGGAACGAATGGCCTTTAGGGTTGGTTACCCAAGTGTTCCCAAGCGCAGATGGGAAAGTCAGAAAAGTGGAGGTCAAGGTCGCCAGAAACAGTGGGACTAAACCTTTCCTCAGACCTGTCTCTGAGTTGATTTTGCTATTCTCCCCAGAAGGACCATTATAGATGGTATCCGTCGGATACCATGCGGGGAGTGTTATGCCTTTCAGCAAGTTTTTATGTTTTGTTGTGATACTTATTTACTGTGTTTCATTGTCCTTAGAGGTGCATTTAATATCTTTATCTAGTGACCTTTTGCATACCACAGCCTGGTAGTTTCATACTAGCTGGATAGACAAATTGTTACTTGTGAGCCACTGTAGCTACCCATCATCCTAGTGGGCCAGGAAATTAGGTCACAGGAAAAGTGTCAGCAGCCATCTTACTTTAACAGTTCCAGTACAGCCCCAGAGTCATCCAGCTCCATCTTGTTATCAGCCTATCTGTAGCATCGCTGGTAGGTTCAATCCTCTTTCCCTAGTTAGACTAGAGTGTCAGGATTGTATACTTTATGTACTGTATATATTGATTGAATGTTATTTTCTTGTTCCCAGTTTTACTCTAACTTCCCTACAATAAAAGTTGAAATGTGCACCCAGCGTCTGCCTCAATGAATTGTTAAGGGAGAAGAGTTTAGCTGCCTGTCTAATTATACCTCAACCACGTGTAAGGAGGACAGAACAAATGCTGTTACAGAATATACAAGGGAAATGTAATCTGAACAAATACAAATATTTTTAATCAGCATTAGATAAATTGTGAATAACATGGGTTTTATCCTTAACATGCAAAGATAAAACAAGAGTCAAATAAAAAGAACTATTCTGGTGCAAAACACGTACATTCCTGCTGATGGGGTCTCAATTTCACACATGGCCACGTTTTGAAACGGAATGCTATGGCATGATTTCAATTCGGCACACCAGTATAGTATAGGAAGTATAGGTAAAATGGCTGGATGACACTTCACTTTGCACTGAATCTAACTTTGGACACAAGGAATGTTGAGATTGCCCAGAACCAACCGGCAAGGCAAACCTCTTCTGCATAAGGAAACCAACAACCTCTCAATTACCTCTCAGCCTCCTAAGCCTGTCACTACAGTATGGCTGAAATCATTCTAGATACAAGTGAGCAAGCAGGTCCCCATCTAGACTATCCCCAAGAGATCCCCCGATGGGAGAACAACACAATCAAGAACCGACAGGAATTATATCCTGCTCTGGACTGGCTCAAGTTTAAGATAGTCTGGACTGCCCTTGTGGGCAGGATCAGACTGATATGTCGATGGCAGTTCAGGCCTAGGCTGCCCTTGTGAGAAGGGTAAGACTGATGTGCCCATGGCGATTATTTCTCTCTGTAATGGTACAAAATGTATTTTTGGCAATATCCTTTGAATATCTTTACATACTGTACAATGTGTACAAATATTTTAGAATCAGTGGACAATAAAGGATCATTTTTTTTATAAATGTCTGTTGTGAATACAGAGCCTTTGGGATCTTTTTTATCCTTTTTTTTACATTTGTCAACTTTGTTACCTGCTTTTTATTGGATAGTATTGCAACAAAGCTAAAGAAGCCCTTAGGTTCTGTGGACTCCCTCATAATTAGAGGGAACTATTGATAATCTCATTAAGACATTCATTTATTTTCAATATATTTTCTTTTAAGAATTTGCTTCTCACTCTTCTCACACGTATCTCTCCCTAACAGAGTGATCAGAAATCAGAGCTAAATAGCAACTGATCTGCTGCTAGAGCAGAGGATTGGGCAAAGTATGGTGAACTGACTGACATCGGCCCACTAGGCATTTGCCCAGTGTTCCAGATTGCCAGTTTGGGCCAGCACAGGAGACTTTTACATTTACATTTAAATGAAGAGGCTGTGATTAGGTGAAGGAGAAGACTGATGATAAGTCATAGAGTAAATTGCTCACCTTTACCCCAGCATTCAAATTGATGCCAGTCCAGTTACGTTTCTATTAAGTGTGCAATAGACAGTCCAGCTCATGTGTGTTTACTATTGTAAACATGATTCAACCGACACTCATCTTTAGTGACTTAACCCATAGCTATCTGATTCTTCATTCCTAGGACTCGCTGTAATATATGAAACTGGGTGAAATATTTTTGCTGCAGGGAGGTACCGCTATATAGTAACATGAAAAAAGAACACTCATCCCAGGCAACTGCCAAAAAATTAAAGAAAGCATTTCATTTCCACTGGGACTATATGCCTTGCATTTTTACATTTATTGTATGTTTATATACGATCATTATTAATGTACAGTATATTACAAAAGGAAATGTGATATGAACAGTTGATACAGTACATGATATATTCTCTAATAATAACAACACTTTATAAGGTCTACTACAGTACACAATATCACAACACTGACACTTTATGACTCAAATTCTTCACTAAGCAGAAACATCTGCGGCCATTCATTGTTTTTCGCATTGCGATTGCGGGCAGAGGTCAAACCATTTTGAAAAACTAGGCACACGCACCAGCATAAACCAGTTAGTTAACCATGAGCATGCATTTTAAGAGAAACGTGTAATGCTTCTTATATAATAATCATTTATTTTGTGAAAAAAACAGTGCATTTTTGTTTGTAAGAATAAATTAACTCCACTGGGGATTGGAATTAAAATGCTATAAATGCACAGCTTTTTAGGAGGCTTGAGAGAAAATTCCTATAGGTTCCTATTTTACTTCCTACATATAAGAAAAAAGATAGAGGCTGTTTGCTAAATAACAATTATTTCCATACTATATCCAATTTAATCATTGTAATTACACTTTATTATTATCCTAGCTTTTCTGTGCCATAATTACATTTTTTTCATAGCTGTAGACATCACAAATGTTGGAAATGGTAACCTTTAAAATATATTTACTATAAACATTTCCACTGGGCCTTTCATATCAAGTTAACATCATAAATCACAAGCTGCCACCAAGTCATACTAAAATAGTTTGGTTGATTCACTAAAGTATGAGTGAATGTCAAAATAATATTCATTCTATAATATTCATTCTCTTGGGTCCTAACTAAGCACCTTCAATGTAATTCGCCCAATTATCACCACCAAAGGTTTAGAAGTAACCATCTCTCAGGCTATAATCAACTACTCACTTTCCCCACAGGGCACAAACTTAACTCAAAAGTTCACCCTACAATCCTAAAAACACTCACTGCCGCCAAGTTATATTTATAAGGGGGACGCCTGACATTTTTTTATTGCTAGAATCGGATTAAAAATACGTTTCCAAAAACATTGTGTAACTTTTTAAAAAATGTTTTCAGCTGCATATGTTCTTGTATGTGTTCTAGAACTATGATTCTAGAAATGTTATATTAGCCCAATCTACTATACAAACACATATCTACTACACAAACACCCACTTATCATACTGTCTATAGACAAAGATAGAGTGGCTCAGTCCTAATTTCCCAGCCAGACACTCTGACTAATGAAAGTCTAAGGAGGAATAGACTCCATTACCATTGCCTTAAAGAATCAGTTAAGTGTGGTGTTTGAGCAGGGAAAGTCATTCAAAATATCACAACTGACAGCAATGACAGCCTTAACGTCTACAGAAAGTTTATTCGAATCAAATAAGCTAAAAAAACAGTTTACCGCAATGTATTTTATGCCGTAATCATGGGATTCCTCTTTGAGGTCTTTTAATATATCTAAGGAGGTTACAACCCACTGGACTAAAATTTGATGTGTAAGCACAACTTAATAAATAATAATCATCAACAAAGCTCTATGAATCATTAAAGGCGGTGGCGTATTTTGCCTTGAGCGCTGCCCTAGGCCTGATATTGTCCTTAACTGCAAAGTGCTGGGTTATGACATCATATACTTGTGCCTCTGCATCTTAAAGGTACATACTGCCACGGGCGTAGGAACCGGGGGGGACGGGGGGACAGATCCCCCCCAGGAAATCATGCGGGGGGGACCGATAATAGAGCAATCCCCCCCCAGTGCCCTCGGTGCACAGCTGCCCGATCAGCAGCTGCAGCGTGCAGGACTGGTTGGGGATTTCCCTAACCAGTCCAACACTTACCGGTGTGCTGTCTGTCACTGAGTGCCGGGCGATGGGATATGGCGTTTATATCCCAGCCCCGGCGCTCAGCAGAAACAGCTCTGCGCAGCTGCACTGCACTAGAGCGGCAAACCACCAGAAGGGGAGGAGGAAGAGAAAGCAGAAAAGAAGAAGAGAAAGGTAAGAG
>VKOC01021353.1:0-16229 GCA_009364415.1 Spea multiplicata | reverse complement strand
GTGGTATAATAAAATATTTCTACCATCTACCACTGATTCCCAATACCTCAACAGACAACATAAAACACATATATATGATATACATAGTTGTATATTTGAATACATTGTATACGGAACAACATTTGAGTTTATACAGACATTTCAGAGGCTAATGTAAGATTACAAAGTATATTTCAGATCCAGTTCGAAAGAGCAAAAGGTAATTAAAATATCACTGGATTGGTTTCCTTTTACAAAAAAAGTGCATTTATAACATAGGTATATAGATGATCACTCAGAACCTGCTTGGCAAATCACTTTTAAAATTAAAATATTTCCAGTTTAGAAAGTGTAAATGATTGATCTCAAGTTAATAACTAGTTCATAATCAAACTAATTGATGAAAAATAATTGATTCTGCAATTAGCAAACGAACGTCTTCAGCTGTGTTTTTGAGCTGATACCAGATCAACTATAAAAAGAAGCTACTAAAAAAAAAGAGTAGCATTTGTTACATTTGGTAATAGTACACATTGAAGTCAATACAAAGTCTTCCATCATATTCTTGAAAAGCAGTCGGTGTCCATTGTGTGGAGTATTGGTAAAGGAGGCTGGTCCAACACCAGCTTAAATATTATTTCCACACCCTGTTTTCAAAATAAAGGGTCCGTCTAATATCATGTAGTATTAGCATTAAAAATGGTACCCATTGTTCTGTAGGTCTCTCAAAACAAAGCTTCAGCTTCTATCAAGAATCCAAAAAAGGCTGTCGGGTGGTGAGCAAATCATTTATTGGTGACATTGTTGATGTTTGTTTGGACAATAACACTTATTCCCAGACTCGGCAATCACAAAATCTTGCAGGAAGGGGGTGTGCTGTTCTTCTCCATTTCCTTTAATCCTGTAATGCGTCACATTGAGGTATATACTTGAACTACATAGACATCATGATGATCCACATTTAGTGAGGAATTGCATAGGCAAATTAAATGACAAGTCAAACACAAATGCTCTTATCTTGCTCTTTGTTTTAAGAAAATCACAATTCTAATAACAGTAATATTTTTTAGGTTTCTAGAAGAAGCTTTGTACTGGTCATAAACATGCCACTACATGGGGTCCCTATTTCCGTGAGTCTTTGGATGTATAAAAAGCTGACTACTAGGTCTCTTGGACAACTTTGTGATCTTGGGGTGGGGCATTGGCTTTTTATTTGGTAACCCACCTTCTTCTCTAGGCCAGATTATCTATCAAGTTCCAAAGTATGGTCAAATATGAACAAGAAATGAACAAGAAATCCATACAAGTTCTCTAAAACCAGAAAAAAGCTAGTTTGAAAGAATTTGTGAATACAGCTGATGACTCGTCATACATATTTCACATGGTAAAGTTTAACAATAGTTTATGTTCCCAAGGATCATGGGGATAATCTTGAAACACACTATTACTCGGAGAAAATTGGTATCGATTTTCTATGCCGAGATTCCAGTGGGTTATGTTGTCCCTATTCGTAAAACCTAAAAGTGTTGATTACCAAATCAGGGCAGACAAATTATTATATATTAAACCATCTTTTTTAGAGAGATCTGTTTTTTTCTTTTTGGTTAGAATTAAATGTCAATTATTCGGGAAACACTACATTGACAATTTGTAGAACCAGTGCAAATATATCATTAACCGTGATGAACAGAAGACAAAAAAAGGAAACATGGTGCCATGGAGTTACTTCTTCCGCATTATTGTCAATCTCTCCATAGCTGGAATACAAACAAAAAATAAATTGTTACTTATGTTTCTATGATGAACAGGGTATATAATCCAGCAGGGTAGGGGTATACATAAAATAATTAACTGTTTATACAATCTGTATGTATATATAAGTTAAGGTATTTTGTTCTACAAGCAACGTAGAGATCATATTTTTGTAGAGATCGGGTATGTATCGTCATAAGAAGAAGTACAGAGATGGCCTACAGTATACTGATTCATGGGGTAAAAGCATTCTGCAGAGTTATGGAGACTCATAATATCTTTTTTTCTTTCTTTGTTTAAAACTGACCCATGTTTAATTCAACAGACATATGTTAAAACTGTTTGGATAAGTTATAATATTTAGTAGATTTGTATTCAATATTTAAAATTTAAATGTCTTATATGGAAAAAAAAATGAAGTGCCTAAATAAGCCTTGCTTGGCTATTTTTTTTTAAAAAGCCAAGACTAATACTTGTAATATACACAAACAGTTAAAAATAAATTAAACAATTACTTACACACAGTACATATTTTCTTTACGCAAATGGATTTCCAAATGGATCACCAAATGGATCAGATGAAGTTAACTGAGTTATTTTCTAAAAATGGGAAATAGAAGCACACTTTTAATATAACAGTTATAGCTAGTATTGCATATGGCAGTCACAATTGTGCCATCTTAATCATTACAAAGACCCTAAACCCATACCACGGGTGCTGAATTTTCCTGGACCCAGCAGATGCCTGTGCAATGCCCAAATCATTCATGTTATAGAAAACATTAAGCATGTGATGTCACGCTTGTGATATCACACGCTCTCTCGGAATGGTATAAGTTTAGCTTTAACCTATACTGGTTCACCTTGCTCAAAATATAATAGCCTAAACTATGACAACATGTACCGTCTTACAACCTGTAATTTCATGTACTACAGCCAGGACGCTCCCAGCATGAGAATTTCAGGAAATAGTTAATAATTAAAAAGCTATGGCTACTAAAGAAAAAAAAAATATATACTTACAGAAGTCTGTGAGGCGATATTGAAAGAATCTGATCCAAACGGGTTATCAAACAAGCTTTCTGTATGTTTGGACACTGGTAGCGATTGTATCCTTGGGGCAGGTCTTGGAGGTTCTATTAACAAGGTGAAAAAAAATTAATAATCTAATATACATAAGCACATGTTCATCAGTTACTTCCATCACTAAAGGTGTTTGTTTAGTATATGGCATAGGGTTTTCACCCACTGACAAAGTGTTTGAGAAGTGTGGTCCTACGCAAAGAATGAGGGTGACATGACATGACATCATGTCTGGTGTCTTGGGTTTCTGCTGGTACACAGCAAGGCGTGAGCTGGATCGTTTTCACTAATATAGGTTAGCCACTGGTTTTATAAGTTAAGCTAGGCAGCAACACATTTCTGCCACTCAAATCTCAATTATTCACAGTGAATTCAACCATTTTCTAATACTTCAATGGGAATTATAATAATGAGCGGAACTTGGCAGAAACTTTAGTCCCAATTTCTATTAATAAATATGCTCCACAGCAAAGTACTAGTAAATAAGTAACATTGCAAACGTTTTATTGTAATAGTTATTTAGGAACATTACCATCAGTTTTAGAAGAAAGCTGCTTAATGTCATAGTCATCATGATCAGCACTCTCTTGAGGAATTCCCACTTTGCTATTAAAGTAATCAGAAAATGCTCCAGATGTGTTGCCGTTGTTCTGCTGATGTCCTCCACGTCTTGCGGGAACAGCTGGGGGCTTTATCAATTGGTAGTCTTTAAACATTTCCTTCACATTTTTCTTTTCTTTTTCACCGAGTGGATCTAGAGCTGTAAAAGCGTCACATTCTTTCTTAGGTGTCTCCTTCTGAGGTGCTGGTCTGGGCGGTGGTTGAGGAGGAGTTGCAAGAACCGAACCTGGTTGCATGAATCCAGGAGATAAAGTTGGTGGTGTTGGTGCAAACGTGTTGACCTGGAAAGGGTTGCCTTTGTTTTGAGGTTGAGGCCACCCATGCGGCTGTAGTGATACTGGCTGATTCCATAAGGCTGTATTCTGCACGGGTGGTGGTGCTATAAAATTGGTTGGTTGATTCCAAGATCCCATGGCTGGTGGAGGTGCAAGAACGTTAGGAGGATTAAAAACAGTCTGCGCTCCAACTGCTGGGTTAGCAAGAGTGACTGTTGGTTGATTAAAACCTAAATGAGGGTTCCATTGTGTTTGAGATGAATGCACTGGTAGAGTACCTGCAAATATGAAATAATAAATTGTCATATATTCATTGATGACTGTTACTCAAGGATTAATTAAAACATGCAATTTGTTTCCTGAATCTACAATGAATAAAACCTAACTATATGTTTAAATATTTTAAACACAGTAAATCACCTTGCTGGAAGAACACGACATATATATGGGAAATGAAGCATTATTTTAATCCTCGTTGTATTCCTTTCTTTTTAAATGGCAACTATCACATCACGTTAATCACGTTAACACTTTGAAACAATCCACCATACAAAACCACCCATCACCCATTATTTTATTTAATATTCTCCTATTATTCTCCTGAAATCTTGGTAGTAATCACAATTATCACAATATCTTCAGCAAAGCAGAATTTTAAAATTAGAGATGCAGCAGCGCTATTCAATTCTGGTATCATGCACACTGACAAACATTAGCGGCCACTCTACAAAATTATGAAGAATTGGCTAGAGTTGTGCTTTGTCCAATGATAAACCTGTAGATCAATTAACTAAACAAAACCCAATTTTGCTTAAAAAAAGTCTAGTATAAACTCATAAAACACAAAATCTAAATCAATGTGATGTACTTACTGAGATTCCCAATGACAGGTGCGGCAGGTAGGGTAGGTACACTAAATAGATCCAAAGGGTTTACCATCTTTGAGGATGTTTGGGTTGATAATGTTACAGATGAAACTGGTTCAGAATTGGTAACAGTGCTTGATGAAAAGAGGTCAGAGCCAAATATGTCATCAGATGAAGGCTAAATGTAAAAAAATATTTAATTATAATGAGTCAGCCAAAATGTAAATACTGATAAAAGGGATCCCTTCCTTGATAATTATATTTTATCAATAAGTAAATTTATTGAAACAACAAAAAATTAAGGACAATAAAATAAACCTCTCGTTCAAAGTCCATGTTTATAGGTAATAGGTTTACTTTAAAGTATTAAGGCATTTTATTGGCAGAGCTGAATATACATACATACATAAATATATATTAATAAAAAAGCCACATCGGGTTAAATATATATATATATATATGGGACGATTAACCAGTAGTTATACTTACCATGTATAAACATGTATGGAAGCATAAAATACAAAGGTAAAATATTGTTAGTTGGATTTGTTATCCAAGGTACATTCAATTAAATGCAGGAACATGGTATTAAAAACATTTAAGAAAAATGTTTTTTGAAAAAATTTTCTTGTTTGGTTTATGTGTAACATTTAAAAAAAAAAGATGTTTCATTTTTGCCTTGTAACATGAGCGGCAATTAGCCTTGTACAGTGATAGTACAAACATGGCTCATCTGTTTCTAAATACCACAAGGATTCCAAGAGGTACTAAAACCCTAGTTACATACTTAGTGCCAGATGATTAATCCCCCACTCTCCTTTCTGATTAGTTTGCAACAATATATGGTTTGATGGAGTACATTGAATTGACAGACTTCAAAGATGTCCCAAATAGGACATGAACGCAGGCTGACCAAGGTAAATATTAGACTATTAGCAGTCCTGTCTAACTACACAGATAAATCCTGGAATGCAAAATCTAAGGTCACGAGTCAAAATGTGTGTTTCTCTGTAGACGGTATCATCAGGGAATTCTCATACCACCTTATACTTTTACCCTTTATAGCCAAATGTTTACACAAATGTTTTTGGTTGTAGTAACACATGTATTTTCAAGAAATTTGCTGTTCCCATTCTACTAATGGGTTCTAGTTAACTATGTCTCCTGTCAGAAGAGATGGAGCTAATACAGTGTGGGTATTTAAAGGCAACAGTGGAAGTCATAACTTTTATTGGAGTAATGTCTTGGAGAAACATACTTTAAAAGCTCATAGGAGATCAGATCTGTGGAAGGATCTAGCATTACGTACTGAATTTCTTGCTAAAGTTTCCTTCTTCTTCTCCCTTGCAGAAAGGCTGCCTGAGCCAATCAACAAGAGTCTTGTTTTATCTTTTAAGGAATAAAGACCTTCAAAAGCACTTATCAGATTGCAAACTTAAATACATTAGTAAATGACACAAAATGATTTCCATTGGGCATGCTGTGTTCATATTACCGATATAACAGTCCCATGCAAATCACAAGCGCAAGATGTAAAAGAATGCAGAAATATGATATTTTAGCCAAAATTATAGAATGGTTTTATGAAGAGAACGGATATTAAATCTAATGAGGAAAACTATACTGTACCAAGCAATGAATGCCTTCCCTCCTGATTTTATTATCTATTGTCTTCTGCTAAGTAACTAAAGGTCAGTTGCTGTGAGAAGGAATATTACATCTAAAAGATGTAAATTTTAAGGCTCATTTAATTAGCCTGTATTTGCAGGAGGGCCACTGGCTTTATAACCAACGTGTCTCTGTCCCACAACATCGCTGCAGCGCCTTCTTGTTTCCCTCCCTTGATTCCCATCATTCTTTCATTTATTATTCTCTTTTTATCTATAGCTTTCCTTTTCTATCTTCACTACTTCTTCTAGGCTTACCTGGCACATCAGTTTTGGCACACTTCAGATTGACTTTCTCTCCATAATCTTCTACATTCCTACACATTTTTTTTGTGTCAAATGTGCATAAGGCAAAGCGAGACCTTCAAATTCCATTTTTACCAATTAATTTATGCATTATGCACCGCAAACTCTTCCTCACCAGGTAACACCGTGACTGGCCCTTCCTAATGTAAATGTATAACAATCACTGCAACTCATCTTAGGCTCATGCAGCATGCAGGGAATGGATCAGTCAATAACTTGCTTATAAACTGACACCTGTGTTCATTGTAAAGCTGCATTATGCTATAAAAAGTGTGTAACGTGAAGAACATTTCCATCTAATATTACTTCGACTGTAAGCTATTGCCAACAAGGACCTCCATTCCTAATATACGCATACCTAGTCTATGCTCATAATAATATCTGAAGACAAATTTACTTATTATACTACATCCATTGTTGCTGTACCTTCCTGTAACGTCTGCTAAATAAATATACATAATGCCTCATTAAAGGAATTATTGTGTTATATTTTATATCTCTGTTAGGGAGTCGTTTATGGTCAGTAAAGCAGAAAAAAAGGAGACAAAAAAAAAGAAATTCACCTTCACACATCTCCTGCCTCTTCCAGGCTTGGTACTTTGCGGCGGAGGGCTAATAGCTATAGGATCACTTGAGTGGGGACTGGTGGTATCTGCTTTGGGGCTGGGATGGCTTTCTGAGTTCCCTTGCATTCCATTTTGCAAATCCACTCCTTTGGGTGTGCATTCAGCAAAGGGATTTGCCCTGGGACCGATCAAGGAACCATTCTGTCTTTGTTCTAGAACACCATTCTGAGTCCTTGTGTTATGAATTGACTGGTTTGCTTTAAAAGGCCACTGGTCTGAGCTTCCTTCTGATTTAGCAGAATGGTTAGAGATTTGGTCAAACTGCTGCCCAAATTCAATATCACTTGTTAGAGCATTATTGTTTCCCGAACCATTCACTATAGTTACATTTTCACCCCTATGATTTACAGAGTTTGAACAATTAAGAGCAGAAGAGCAGGCTTTTTGATCTGGAGCGGTGAAAGGATCATCACTGAAGGGATCTGGATTAGGCATAGGAAAAAAGCTGAGAGTGGCAGAAAACTGATTTTCAGGCGAGAAAGGTGACTGTGCTTTTGGATGAGGAAGAGAAGAACAAGCATTGATGACGCCATTCGATAAGAAGGGATTTCCTTTAACACAGTTCTGATTGGTGTCGATTTCAGTGTTAAGATCCACTAACAGGATATCATTATTTTCCTGTTTGCGTAAAGAGAAATTAAACAAATTGTTAACAAGAGCAGATGTGCAGAGATCAACATAATCATGACACAGAGCAATTTTCCTAAGTACGTTCCAATTTACCATTCAAAAAGCAGACTCTGACAGCAGGCTACATGCTAAAATGTAAAATGAATGAGCCATAAATCCAGACGGCAAAGATAGAGCAATAAATGAAATAAATCTTCAGGATTCAGCCTGAAGAAATCAGAAAAGGGATCATACCTGGGAACTCTCCGGTTTTCACCTAGAGTCTCCGAGTGAAGCTCAGCTTTTCCAGGTCAGTTTCTTTTTCTTTGGACAAAAGAGCAGCATGCAGCTATAACCACTCCCCACCTAGAACCATTGCTCCGCCCACTCCGTTCTCTCCCATTAAGGCTCTTTGGGGTTAGCCCCACCCTTATGCAAAGCTAGCCCCGCCCCTACACAAAGACAGAGAGCCCCCAGGTGTGATGTTTTCTCATCAACAGGCTGAATAAAAAAACAAATAAATATTTTGTGTGACTGTGTCCTGAAATTCAGTAATAAAGTCTAAATCCCACATTTATTTTTTGAATACATTTTAGACTTCTTACACACGAGTCTGGCTCTCAAAGGGTGATCCATACATAATTGGGAGAAAATACCAGCACTGATATGCAGTGTGCGCCGTGATATTACGTCATATCCCAGTGCTCCACTTTTAAAGGAAGCTATGATGAAGGACTGGAGGAAGGACTGTTTGGAAGTTTTGAGTACTTTGTACCAGAGTCCTTTCACACAGTCTTTGTTTTGTTTGGAACATTTGTGCTGGGATGACCCTGATAAACATTTGTGATCAAGAGAAGCATGATTGATTCTGAACTGTTTAACTATTAGGACATGATTAATATGTAACATAGACAGTACTAGATAGAGAGACTTTAAAGGTATGGACATCTAAGATATATTGGCCCCTAAAATATATTACTATATACCGCATTTGCTCGGCCCGGATTATAAGACGACCCCTTAAATTTTGGATCTTATTGGAGGAAAAAAAGAAAATGCCTGAATATAAGACTACCCTAATGGGAAAAAAAATCAAAACCACTGTTTTTGTCTTATCTTATTGCATGTGTAGAGTGTTTTTTCTTGCTCAGTGGCTCAGATAGGAATAGAACATCTATGGGAACAACATGTCCCATGATTCTCAGTCACGCTTAAGACACCCTGGGAATCATGGGAAATGTAGCTATGCAAATCATCCACCTCTTCTGAAGTTTTTTTCACCACTTCTGAAGTTTTTTTCTGGAAAAAACCTCTTCTTATAATCGAGCAAATACGGTAATAAGAACTTTACTTCAACTGGGACTCAGTCATATTTATGTATCTTTTAGCATAACAGATACAAAAATCAAGCATGCTTTAATTTTTCAAAAAAGTGGTGGTTATGAAAATTATCATAATTATGTCGCTATCTTCGAACCATTGTATAATCTATAAAAACCCTTAAGATTTCAGTATTGAGCTCTTGGTTTAAAACCTAATTCTATAGCTAAATCCAGTAATACTGTATAACAGGAAAGTTAAATATTACAGCTAAAAATGTCCTTTGTACTGTTTGTTAACAGAGATTTGAGTAATTTTGAACAATATAACCTTGGGTGCTATTACCGGAACACAACTATATATTACACAATTACTAGTTTCCCTTAAATGACACGACTCACTGTAAATGATCAATACCTAAAAGAGCATTGGCCACTAAAAAAAAAAAAATTATAAAAGTATAATTGAATGAATATATGCAACATTTTTAAATATTAGTTATCCTGGTATGTCCAGTAACCTCGTCATGTAAGAACACTTTCTTTTTCACCCACTGTCTTAGTTAGACAAATATATATATATATATATATATACACACTCACTGGTCACTTTATTGGGTACACCTTGCTAGTGCTGGGTTGGCAGAACTACCTTCATTCTTCATGCATGACATACTTTCTACAAGGTGCTGGAAACATTCCTCAGAAATTTTGATCCATATGGACCAATGTCCCACTCCATTACATCCCAAAGGTGCTCTATTGGATTGAGATCTGTTGACTGTGGAGGCCATTGGAGTTCAGTAAATTCCTTGTCATGTTCAAGAAACTAGTTTGAGATGATGTGAGCTTTGTGACATGGTGCATTATCCTGCTGGAAGTAGCCATCAGAAGAGGGTACACTGTGGTCATAAAGGGATGGACATGGTCAGCAACAATTAGGTAGGCTGTGGCATTTAAACAATGCTCAATTGTTACTAAGGGGCCCAACGTGTGCCAAGAAAATGTCCCCCACACCATTACACCACTGCCACCAGCCTGAACCATTGATACAAGACAGCATGGATCCATGTTTTCATGTTGTTTGCTCCAAAGTCTGACCCTGCCATCTGAATGTCGCAGCTGGAATGGAGACTCATCAGACCAGGCAATGTTCTTCCAGTCTCCCATTGTCCAATTTTGGTGATTCTGTGTGAATTGTAGCATCAGTCTCCTGTTCTTAGCTGACAGGAGTGGCACCTGGTGTGGTCTTCTGCTGCTGTAGCCCATCTGCTTCAAAGTTTGACGTCTTGTGAGTTCAGAGATGGCATTCTGCATTCCTTGGTTGTAACGAGTGGTTATTTGAGTTACTGTTGCATTTCTGTCATCTCAACCAGTCTGCCCATTCTCCTCTGACCTCTGACATCAACAAGACATTTTCGTCCACACAACTGCCGCTCACTGGATATTTTCTCTTTCTCGGACCATTCTCTATAAACCCTAGAGATGGCTGTGCGTGAAAATCCCAGTAGATCAGCAGTATCTAAAATACACAGATCAGCCCGTCTGATGCTCGGTTTGAACTTCAGCAAGTTGTCTTGACCACGTCTACATGCCTAAATGCATTGAGTTGCTGCCATGTGATTGGCTGATTAGCTGTTTGTGTTAACAAAGCAATTGAACAGGTGTACTTAATGAAGTGGCCAGTGAGTATATATATATATTTATATATATGTGTGTGTGTGTGTGTGTGAAAAATGCCATATAGTGAGGTTAAATAAAAAATAAATTGGTTCCATAATAGAAGATCCAAGCTGACCCAAGTAAATAGAGGCATTAGTTTAGAAGAGTAGTTGCCCAAATAACATACATTTCCGAGGAGTTGAAATTGTGTATTATATAAAAAGAAAGCAGTGCGTACACATAAAGCCACAAGAGGGCGTCACATGCACATAAGAACAAAATAAATGTATGTGTAATAATTCAGCTTATAGTGAACAGGTATACTGTAACACGGATGCTCGTAATGCACGCCTGGACATTTTTAACATGTAGTTTCTCATGACACGTGCCGATCAAAACCAACTTAGAACTTTCAAGGCAGGGTAACATTTTCACTTCATATGGGGTACATGTCAAGGAAGGTATTATGTGTTTTCATCAAAATTACTTTTGCTTTATTTAAATCAATATCACATGGAGTAGGTTGAAGTTGATGTTTGTAACCCACCAGAGCAGTGAATAGAATGCACCTCGTATAAAGCCATAAGTACAATGCATAGGGTTCCTCCACCACTAGCAAGTCGTTAACAGTGAAGCAATCTGTACTTACTGTTGGACTGTTGAGGTCGGGAGGTGTGGACATATCACCAAACAAATTCATCTGGTCAACACCCTTTGGAAAAAAATAATCTGTTACCTACTGCGCCGCCGACGGAATTAGGAGAACGAGAATCTAGAGTAAGCATTAATGGCATCTTAAGATCAATTTTTGGTTTCCTTTCAAAAGTTTACAAGTAACACTACCGAATTTGATTTTATTGTATTTCCAAAGCTGCTGGAATGTATAGATTGCACCCAATTTACAAAAAAATTGCAGTATATTTTAATGTGTACTTTCTATAGCAAGAAACCTTGAAGACCAATTAAAAGAGCATGGTGAACAGTATAATGTTGAGTCAAGCTGTGGTTCTTTGGCCCCTATATCATGTTGCTGTGGGGTTATATTATATTTTTTTGTGCCTCACCCTATACAAGGTTTTAAAACCCGTCCCTCCCTGTCAATTTAAGAAGTAAAGTGGTGGCCTGAATCAGCTTCCACTACAAAGGTACAGACTGGCAATGACTGGCACTTTAAGGCCAGTGGCCGTCTGATGAACTAAGTGGGATGAACGGCTGGATAGGCGCTTTTTATGATCACGGAGCATACAGCCGGCGATATACAGCCACTGGACGCACACTGCATGGCTGAAGGGGCAGATTGGGTAAGTATGTAATGCTGTCAGCCACTGGTGTGCCAGATGACCAGTGTGGGCCTGACCAGTACTTACTTTCAATCTGGTTATACCTTACAGGAAATCTTTTACGTTGTACCATGTGAGACTTTTGGCATTGGTGGCTTTGTAAATTCTATCTAAATTAAAATTTGAATATGAAATCTCTTACCCTTTTTATACACCAAGCTTATGCAATGGTATGGCAAGAAATTAAAATAATTCTTGACATCAGAGAAGGGAATCTCCTCCACCGGTACATATGCCATAATTATTACTGTTGTTTTCACTCCATTACAATTTTTGAATAAATAAAAAAAATAACCAGAGCTTGAAGTCTACTTATTTCTGCCCTATAGGGAGCTGCCCCCAAATATTTTTATACCAGCTCCCCAAAAATTTGTAGTGCCAAAAATGACATTTTCACGTATAGTATAAGCTCTCCAGGAACAGAAACCATAAATATAACACAAGGTATGCATGCTGTAATTAAATGAAATAAATAAAAAGATGGGAACAACAAAACTGCTAAAATAGATCTATATGCACGACTATCTATTAAAACTCGGGTTCTCAAAATACAGTCTCCAAACATATGGATCTTTTACTGATGAAACAGGACAATCTATGCACAGAATCCTATGTTTATCCCCAATAGTTAATTACAACTTCTTGTTATTGGCCTTTGAAGACTGGCATTTGAGACGTCCAACCGAGACATCGACATATATGCTGCATGAGATATGTAATTGGAAAGGAAAAAAATGGAAGAGAAATATAATTTTAGCTCCATCTTAAAACATTAATAATAATCGAAATAATAATGGAAATGAGATTTTAAATGTCAGACCTGTGATACACAACCATACTTAGTGTAACAGTGACATAAAAAAAAATTAAGATCAAACTTTTCTCTTTGATGTTTTTGTATGATTTTCATGAAGCGCAATTTGGTTACATGTATACAGAATTAATGGCTCCTCTACGTTTATATTTAATTCACAGAATAGCGTGTCTGTGGCGCATGTACATCTAAGTAGGGCCTCTAAGACTGGTAATCTGCATACCTGAGAACTTGTATGGGTGTGCTGCCTAAAGTCCTGCCCTAGGCCTGACCCCAGCCCCACTAACACTGACCACCGTCTATGATGCTGTGCATAGGGATAGGACTTCATATCCCGGCGTGATGCATGCGCGGGGCGGAGGAAGGTCACTATGGAGGCTGTTCTGGCTAGACCCCTGATCTCCTCCAAACAGCCCAAGGATAACTAGAGCTCCAATAGGGCAATGTGGCATCTGGTTATGCGGCAAAGAGGGTACTCACCTCCTGGAACTGCCACCCTAGTCCCAAATTGACCTAGGTGAGAATCCACCACTAAGAGGTGGGACTAGCTGTGAATAGGGGTAGAACTAGACCACATTACAAGGAATGTGGACATTTATAATGGAAAATATTATTAACCAATTATTAAATTGGTCTTCAGATGAATTCAATGAGTTGGAACCTACCAGGACTACAAGTAATAAGGAAATTATTGCAAATATTAAATTAACATTCGTAGACAAATATTAATGCTTCACAATCAGTGCTTCTCAACACTGGCCCTCAAAGGTAGGTGAGCTGAAGCTTTATCATCTACTTAACAAATTATAAATATATATATTCTAAGATCAGGGAATTTCAACTTAACTAATATTTAAGTTTCTTTTATATTAGAATAGCTAATATTTTGCTATTCCTATGATCAAATGTTTATGGTGTTGTGTAAATGTCTGTGACAATTATCAAAGATTTTATAAACCTTTTCCTTCTGTTTATGTCACTGTTGCACTATAATGCTAAAAGACTTACCGACACTTAACTCCAGCCCTTAACAATCTTTGTTTTTGGTCTGACAAGGGAAGGAGAGATTTGAATTAAGTCAAGAAAGAGGGATGCGGGTGTTATAGAAAAATAAATACACCCCGTTCGTAAGAAAAGAAACATAGAGCCATTCCGAATAAAGGCCAAGTACCAATTCTTGAGATTTAAGGCTATATTTATCAAGGCAACCGTGAACAAATCTGATCTGATATGGGCAACTCTTTCCTTGATAAATATGTCCTGTAGTACTTCATTTTTTATATGGCTATGTCTAGTCATTGTTGATTTATTAACATACGTATTCTCTGCCAGACGTTTTATTTTTTTTAAGGTCATATCCAACATTGTAGATGTTACTGGAATGTCGACAAGCTGTGTTTTTGCTTTTTTAGGAAATTCTGCAAAGGTGCATACAATTCCAGAATACAGGACATTTTAATTATGTGTAATTGTAGAGATGACCCATCATCTTCTGAGCAAGTAGCTGTTATTTGGCTGATGAGTGAGAACCTATGATTGGGAGGATAACAACAATGACGCGGGGGAAGAAAATGAAAGAACGCGGGGAGCAGGCAGAAGTGAACTGAAATGGGTAGATAAAAGAGGAAAGAATGTATAGGAGATTATAGGTTATACATCCACCCGCAGGAGAAAGGTAGACCTCAGGAGTCAACAAAAATTATGAACTCCACCACTCTACTTTCCAATGTACTAGGAATGCCTTGGACATGAACAGGTCGTATCATGTTAAACTTTAGATGAGTTCTAAAGTGTTTTGGAGAACCTTTATGGTAAATAATACTTTCCTTTTTTGATAAAGCTGAAAGACTAAATTGTGTTATGCATTTAAATTTTTTACATTTTTCTTACCAGTTTTAACTTGTCAACATCTTCATTAATGCTGAGCAGAGCATCGCCACCATTCTGTAGAACAGAGACACACTGTTGTAGGCAATATTACAAGGACATCAATATTAATTACAACCAAAATCTATTTTATATGAAAACATCACCTATAGGAGTTCCACGTAGGAATACATATATACATATATATATGTTATTACATATAGTATATATATTATATAGTATAGTATATAACATATATCAAGTCTGTTGTCATCAGGTGACATGGTCCTTTAAATAAAGAATTTGATAAGAATAATTTGTCTTATCTAGGCTACCCGTTTATTTCTTATGTAAAAACATCATAAGCGTATTGAGCGCTTAGAAGTCCCTCATGTATTTAAATGCATCTATCACATCCCCTTTATTTAATTTACGAGCACATATTTGTGTGATGGTTTAGAAGGGATAATAATACCGACAGGTCTTACCTCTATTGGCTCACTACATTCATCATTCTATAAAAAAAAAATAATGTCTCATAAACGGGTGAACGTTTCAATCAAAACCAAAAGCACGCCCCACATATTAAAAACCACCAGCAAAGAGTTTAAGAGATTCAATACTTTCTGTAATTGAAAAGGAGGCCCAGGTAGTCGCCCAACAGGGATAACATCTGACATTACCAATAAAATAGCTTTTTTTCCCCTTAGCCTGCGATGGTTTCGGTTCCAGTAGATAAAACCCCAAATGAAAAATACATTTGAGGACATATATGTCCATTCAATGATAAATGTATTTTTGTTCTCATTGAACGTATTCTTAGTTTTAGTGGTAATTTTTGATGCCCTTGTATATCACTATATAAGAAACAGCATGACGTGAAGAACGCATATTGCTGCCTACGGGCTCTAAAAAACAGTGCATTTATTTCAGAATATCTCATGTTCTGCAAAAATTTTTTTTTTTCATACTATCAGCAAGGAAATTATACTATCAAAAAATTATTGTGAAAAGACAATTTGATGTTATTTTGGTTATCACACTTGTAACTAACTACCATTTAATGTTTATGCTAATGGTTAAGCATTATATATAATAAGAATTTAAGACAATGCTAATTTTTTTAAGGGAATGTACCTTTTTCTTGTCTTCATCCTCCTTTTTCTTTACATTAAAGATGACTTGGAAGAGATCCTTAAGATCCACAACTAAAGGTTCTGCCTTGGGTGGATAAAATAAAAAATCAGTCAATGTTAAGATCTTTATTTCTTACAGCGTATGAATTACTGAACTGAATGTTGAATAAGAATTGGGGCGGAAAGTTTACAAATAGTCCAGTTCCAAGTGACACAGAGAAATGAAACCATCAGAATGTTATTTCCTGAGCAGTATGTGTCTTGCGATGTCTCAAACAGTCAAACGACGTATAAGTCAAGACGCTAGT
>VKOC01021352.1:0-44853 GCA_009364415.1 Spea multiplicata | reverse complement strand
TTAACCCCTTAAGGACCGGCTCATTTTTCGTTTTCTACCCTGTGGGACCGAGGCTGTTTTGACACTTTTGTGGTGCTTGTGTTCAGGTGTAATTTTCTCCTCACCCATTTAGTGTACCCACATAAGTTATATATTGTTTTTTTCAGGACAAGATGGGCTTTCTTCAGATACCATTATTTTGATCATATCATCTTATTTACTATAAAAAATATAAAAAACATGGTGAAAAATTGAAATAAAAGACATTTTATGACTTTTATTTGAAAAATCTTTTACTCACCTAAAAAAGCAAGTAAAAAAACTAGCTAAATAGATTCTACTACTTGTCCTGAGTTTAGAGATACCCAATGTTTTTATGTTTTTTTGCTGTTTTTTGTACGTTATAGGGCAATAAGTACAAGCAGCGTTTTATGATTTCCAAATCTTTTTTAACAAATCTGGTCAGTCTGCCTCCATCTCCTCTTTGGAACATCTTTGAAGCCGGTTAACTCAATTTAACCCCGTCAAACCATATATTTTTGAAAACTAGACACCCCAGGGTATTCCAAATGCTGTTATTTTAACCCTTTCCATGCACCACTTATACAACTACACTTTGTCAAACTTTGTAATAGTAATTTTTTTTATTTTTTTTTCCACACAAATTGTACTTTAGTTATAGATATACAGGTCCTGGTATATGTCACTATCAAACAACACCCCAATATGTGTTCAGGAACATCTCCTGAGTACAGCGATACCCCACATGCATGGGTTTTTCAGATAGTTCGGCTGGTAAAAGGCTACTTTTGGGGCATGCGTAATTCAGGTGGTCATTTGGTCATTCTGCCTCCATCTCCTCTTTGGAATATCTTTGAAGCCGGTTAACTCAATTTAACCCATTCAAACCATATATTTTGGAAAACTAGACACCCCAGGGTATTCCGAATGCTGTTATTTTAACCCTTTCCATGCACCAATTATAGAACTACACTTTGTCAAACTTTGTAATAGTAATTTTTTTCACACAAATTGTACTTTAGTTATAGATATACAGGTTCTGGTATACGTCACTGTCAAACAACCCCCCAATATGTGTTCAGGAACATCTCCTGAGTGCAGTGATACCCCACATGCATGGGTTTGTCGGGTTGTTTCAGATTTAAAATGCCACATTTGGGAAGTGCGCTTTTTTTCTCCATTTTGGTCAGTCTGTACCTATGCCCTATCTAGGCCACTCCAATTTACCCCATCAGCCATTTTTTTTTATATTAGACACCCCTTGGGTATTTGAAGTGCTTTTATTTTAACTCTTTGTTGAGATTTTTGAGAAATTTTAGCACTTGCTCAAAATAATAAACTTTATTTTTTATATTTGTTTTATTTTTTTAATACTTTTTTTATATATTTTTTACACATTTTGCTGGTACTGGATGGTTCATCTAGTGACATCACTGCATAATTATTTTTAAATGTTAGCACATTTTTTTTTATTTTTTTTTCCATTTTTTTTATTTTTTTTTAATATTTTACTAATCACATAGTGATTAGAAAGCTGGGCTCCATTGACTTGCATGGTTGAATGCAGTACCTGTATTCAACCAGCAAGTGGAGCCAGAGTTCTCTAGAGGGTCTGGAGACCATCTAGCGAACTCTCATCTTTATTATTTTATTTGCCGAGCCGCCGCCATCTTACTTGATGGCGAAGATCACCGGCAGCTGCGGCTGTGACCGCTCTCCGGAGCGGTCACAGCCCACCTAAAGGTAAGTGTTTGGTGTCGCTGGATGCCTCCTGATCGAGGCATTCCAGCGACACCATTTAAGTTTAGGAGGCGATCGTTGATCGCCTCCTAAACGCTTTTAAAACGGGCGGCCGCCGCCATACAATGTATGGCGGCTGTTGACGCCCCGGGGAGGGGCCAGACATGGCCCCCGATGCCGATCTCGGCCTTGCTGAATGCCTCGACATCGAGGCATTGCAGCAAGGCCGTTTAAGCGAAGAAAGTGATCCTTGATCACTTTCTAAGCTTATTTAACTTTTTGACGGTTCAGAACCGTCAAAGGTCATTTAGTGACCTTCTTGTCATGACGGTCCTGAACCGGCAAAGGTCGCGAAGGGGTTAATGTTTGTATGACAGTGATGTAAAGTCAACATTTTATTGAAGATAGGAGGCGAATATTACGCTTTATCTTTCTTTACTATTCCTATAGCATAGCAGCAGTACAAGATTTAAACAGTTACATTTGTAAGACTAAAGAAATCAATCCACCAATCACTATACAGGAACACATATAACTATAAATTCCTCTTTCTTTGTATATGCACGGAACCAGAAACTAAGATCAGTAGACCACAAAAAAGCAATGAAGCGTCATGAAACTGGAAACAGGATCATTAGCCTAATATAATAAAACAAAAAAGAAAAATCAAATACAGGATGGTTAGCAATTTTGAAAATAGGATGGGACAATATTCACCTCCTGTCTTCAATAAAATATAGACTTTACTCCATTGCGTTAGCAAAATTATAAAATTTACTGCAGACAGGAGGCTAATATTATGCAAGTTTAAAGCAACGAAAATAATTATAACATAGGTGATGTAGAAACCTGTAGACAACTATGGCCTCCTACTACAGGCCTCCATGGATCAATTCTTTATAAGACTGAAACAAATGTTTATATCAAATTTATCTTAGAACTTATGTAGCATAGAGTGGTCTGTAAAGAAGTTATCGTTAATCCTAAAAATTCTACGTGTTGAGATGGAATGATGATGGACTTCTTGTGGTTTGTAAGGAAACCTAGACTGGAAGAGAGATTCGGCGCCCAATGGTGTGAAGAAGAGACTGTGGTTGGGGGGAAGAAGCGGAGAGAGGAGGAACGTGGAGACCATGCACTGGAATGTTCTTGCGGAGGTTTTGTGTTTTTTTGGAAATAGTCTGCAAGATCTTGGGCACTAAAGGCAGATGAGGGAGGTGGTGCGGGTGAGGAGAGAGTGGAAGGTGGAGAAAAGTCGTTTGGGCCTGGAGTAAAGAAATGAAATGAGGGAAGAAAAGTATGTTTGTTTAGCTAGCTGAAGGGCATGGAGGATGTGGTTGATGATAAAATATATATTTATTTTATGCCTGTCCCCACCATGTTCCCCACCTCAATATGATTCCTGGAAACACCTCTGAGCAGAGAAGAGTGAGCGTGTCATAGAGTGGCACAAGCTGACCAAGCTGCACATGGACCAAAAGATGGAAGGGAGAGCACCTTTTCTAGGGTCAAATATTTAAGAATATTACCATGTATTATATGCGTTTTGCAAACTTTATTTGAAATGGAAGGCCTGGGACATGCTGCCCTTTTATTTATTATGGGCAATCCTATCCGGAGATTTGCAAAGCCATAGTTCAATATATTTTATAACATAGGTAATGGGAACCCACTCAGAGGATCTTGGGTGTCGTATAAATTCAAGAACAAATAAAGGTTCACTCAAGTCCATAAAGACGTTATCCTCACTAAGCTTACATTTAAAATTAGGAATACACAGGGCCCTAAACATTTAGTTTTTTGGCTCATCCGTAGGTTCGCCGTCAGGGGTTAAAGGGCCGTTCGAATGACTGTATTGGTCACCTGCAGGGGCCTCCTCTGGTTGATGACCAATAGGCTCACTTGCACGGCCTTTTTAACTCCTGACGGCGAACCTACGGATTTCCACTCCTGTTAACTCCTGCGATACTGCGTAGATAACGGGAGTGGAAATCCGTAGGTTCACCGGGAGGAGTTAAACTTGGAACTTGGAGCGGGGAGACAGGCCAAGTTCCCCATCAGGAGTTAAAGGGCTGTGCAAGCTACTCTATTGGTCGCCTGCAGGGACCTCCTCTGGCATCAACCAATTGATGCAGGCGATCAATAGGCTCACACGCACAGCCCTTTTACTCCTGACGGTGCAACTTGGCCTGGGGAGACCCTGCTCCCACAGTTAAAGGTCCGTACAAGCATCCGTACATACAGACTTTTATCTCTTGGCGTGAGGAGACCAGTGGTCTCTCCCGGCCAAGTTGCGGCACCAGGATTTTAAAATTCTGTACGAGCGACTCTATTGGTCGCCAGCAGGGGGCTCGTCTGACATCAACCAATCCCCGCTCCAAGAGTTAAAAGTCTTTTAACTCTTGGAGCAGGGAGACCATGGTCTCTCCCGGTCAAGTACTAACAGTATTTAAAATAATAGACGAGCTTTCGGGAGTCCTCCCCTTATCAAGTCAAAAGCATTTTTGACTTGATAAAGGGAGGACTCCCGAAAGCTGGTCTATTATTTTAAATACTGTTAGTCCAACAAAAAAGGTATTACAAGATTCTGCAACATTCAGTTTTTTTGCGTTCTTACCTAAAAGCACAAAATATAAAAACGAATTTAGCAATATTTGTGTCCAGCAGAGTGCAGTATCGTCTCATAGCATCACTACATTCTCCTACATCATTGCTTCACCTACCCGCATGATATAACTAGAGAGTTCCCAGTATTTTCTCAATATCCAGTCCTCAAACTTACAACCTGGCTAAAAGAAATGGGTTAGAGGAATAAATAAAAAGCCGCGCACAGCCGTTCTAAACCTGCTGTCTCGTCTGTTGCACGCATAGTCAATAATTGTAATAAAAACAGCAAATTGTTGAATATTTTGTGTTTTTATCGGATGATTTAACATAAAATGTTGACTTATATGTCATTTTAAATGTTTGGCCCTGTGAGCCGAAATATCCGCTGCTGCCATTCCAAATAATTACACAATATGATAACCTTTTATCTGTGTTAATACATGAATCCAGTATAAATGTGTCCTTGCGATCAGATTTTATTGTGCATTAGTTTGTAATCAGTGACTTTATTCTGGACCATTCTGGACAACTGAAACAATATTTTTCTGGTGAAATAACGTGGTCTAGAGTAGGGTCTCTACAAAAACGATTTCTTATTTTAAACCAAGTGAAGTATATACAAACCTTTGCTCTGGACCAAGTCCAGAATTAATAATATATATACTTTATAGCAACCACCATATGGACAGGATCTTCAGGTCACCTGGGCGACTTACCCCTAATAAACGACCATGATAGAATACCATAAAATAGATTAATCATTAATCATGTGAGTTAAATGCACACCAATTGCTGCCTCACGGACTCCCCATTATCCACTTAAAATTAGAATTTTAGCCTCGTGGCCGCGCTTGCCCTACTCCCCGCGTCTCACGTCGTACACACTCCTTTTCACTTCCCTTATTGTACTATGTAAGCGGCATTTACAAATAACACATGCTGCCCCTATTCCCTAGCTTATTATATAACAATCCATATGTATCATATGTTATTAACAATCCCATACTGTAACAAGAGATTGAGTTGCAGAAGATCCAGATATATGGGTCCCATGGTCCCCCCTCTGCCATTAGTAAATATATTTCCCTTGGTACAAATATTTAAATAATTTGCATTATATTCCTCAACAGAACAATAATCACCAAGGAAGAGATTTATTTTTCACACATCAGTAGGAGTTAATACCCAAATCCGTGTATTCTATATGCTGTCCGTTCTTTAATTCCTGCAACTGTATGGGCATTTAAGAATGAAATAAATCACACATTTCGAGGGTGGGGGATTACGAAAAGCCTTGGAAAAGGGAATAAAATGGGAAACGATGGCACATTCTGTAGAGAAGGTTTTATTAAGTGTTACAGATGCTGCATTTGCATTTATTTTAAAAACTTTACACATTGAAAATAATAATACATAAAAGGGGCCAATGAACTGTGCCCCCCCCCCCCCTGAGAGCTTTAGCTAGAGGGGGATTCATAAAACAAGGCAGCTGTGCTGGGTCTGAATTGTGATATTGCTAAATAAAATATACATTTTTTTTAGTAGTTCCATTGATGGATATCTAATAGGAAAGTCCTATGGGGAAAAAAAATCCAGCCTTTCATACAGTAACGTAGACTGTCATTGACAAAAAAATCTGTTCTTTCACTCATTTGTTGCACAATACTTTCCATAAAGTGTTGTTTATTGGTATGCTTTGTTGGATGTTTTATACAGAGATCGGTGTTCTCGCTGGGGTAAACTCATACAACCTTAACACTAGCAATTTGTAAAAAAACTTTTAGTGATCAAATCTGCCATTTTATATCGACTCAAAAACTGACTACAATTTAACCCGTGCTGTTTTAATCAACATTGGGATACCTCCACAAGAGGTCAGAGGGCAATGTTAACTCATTGTACCCCAAAATCCTTCACAGTTTACTTTCCAGTAACATGACTCATAGGGATTGAGATATGGAAAACACAGGGTTAAGCTAATAAGAGTTTTTTATAATATATATAATATATATATAATATAATTATCTCCAAAGTTACGAATAACTCTTATTGCCATTCTCATGTATGTATAAAGCTAGCCGAGGAAATGGTTAACCCCATCTGTTCCAGGATTTTACTTGTCCCTTGACTCAGCTGGCGCAGGTGTGGAATTTGGCAACGTGTTAGCATGTTCCCTTTAAATGAGGACATGCAGGACAAACACATTATTCCAAAATTATCCCGTAAGGTTGCGCATTCATAATTGTCCCCTTTAATAGAAGAATATGGCAGCCCTAATTCCAGTTAATTACACTACTGCTATTAAATGGCAGGAGGGAAAACCACATTGATTTTGGTTCTAATAGGATGGTTTGGATGGTCGGACTTGGCATAACAAGGTCTCCTTGGCACTTTAAGGTATATCCAGCTGGGGGCCACACATTGTAGCTCCAGCGGCAGATCAGGAAAATATATGGGGTGCTGAAGTCCACCGGCCCACTGGGCATTTACTCGGTGTGCCAGATGGCCAGCCCAGGCCTGGTGGTTTGTACTCCATAAACGTAATCCAAAGGCTGATTGCATTAACTGGCCCCGGAATGTGTCTCGAAGCAGGAGTTTATTTTAATCAATTGTAATTTAATGAGACGTTGTTTAAGGCGACTTCACTTATGTTACCCAATCACGCACAACCAAATCCCTTTTTTCCTGCATTAATTTTCCATTTAACGCCTTCACGGCCAGAGGGCTGAGTAACACATGGCAGAGCCTAGAAATTACCATTTAATGTACATGAAAAAGTAATGTTCACAGACATCAGCTACCTATACAAAGTATTACCCAAGGCAACAGAACCACCATAGGCTTCTTATCAGTATAACGCAGGGCATGCTGCAGTCGGGTGATATGTACATTATGGATTCCCCAGCATTGCCATCTGAATCCATCATAAAACTTCAAATGCAATTATGCTTTAACCCCTTAAGGACAATGGGCTGTTCCTAAACCCATTGAAAACAATCCATTTTGAGCCGTACATGTACGGGCTTTGTCATTGAGGGGTTAATCAGTTTCCGTTTAAAAATAATACAAAATAAACATCAATTTAACCCTTTAGGAGAGTAGGCAATTATTCAGTGCCTTATAATCAAATGAGCCTATGCTAAGCAGGAAAGAAAGAAAGAAAGAAAGAATAGTAGAACAGTGACAAATACCTGCTTTTGAATAAAATAATTGTGATCGTCTCTGGAATGGATGGAAGTAAGGAATATGTGTTTTCTATTCATTAACGGTCCCTTAGTTTTCTAATTAATTTGTTTATTTTGCTGAAACTTTCCCTGACTGTACAAAACGGCTCCAAATGAGGCATAGAATCGATGCTTCAGTAACAACAATATGTAGCGCCCTAGGAGAAAACTAATGAAGTGATTTCTGGCTCAACCAATTTACTATCGGCTTATGGTATTCATGATAATTGAATTCAGGGGAATAAAACTATATTCCAAGAGACCAAATAACACGACCAGCTACTAATAAAACGTAGACATGGAATGTCAGCTGGTTATAAACCAAGTACGAAATTGAGGATCCCCCCGCCTGGAGAGAATAATAGGACCACCCACATCAGCATTGTTACATTTATATAGTTTAGATACAAATTCTGTTTTTTTTCCTAATGGTACTGGCGGTAATAGTCATTAGAGCAACATGTGACTGTTTTGGGTCTATGATTTTTTCTCTTTTCTTAATGTCATTTTAATGATATCATTTAACATACTTTTTTTTTTCAAAAAAGAAATTATCCACAAGCATATTAAATATGATTAAATTCAAAAGCTAGATTTGTGGATTTGGAAATGTGTGTACTTTTATCTAAATCAACATGAACATATAATAATGTGTAAAATTTGGTTTATTATAAATACTAGATAATTTTAATATTAGATAATCTGGTCATAATGTAAAAAGAAATACAACATGCTATTGACCATTTTTCAACAACTAATAAGAGATTTATTAGAATGCTACATATATGTCAGTGACAATAGGAAATACATATGAGATGGCCCTCCAGTTCATGTTAAAATGGTGTTTCAATTAATGGCCCCATCAGGATTTGTTCTAATGAATTCAACTCTGCAGAAGGAAGAGAAAATTAGATGTCTGCTTATCAGTCCTTAGCCCAAGGGTACAGAGCAAGGGTGGAAAAATTAAATTATAGATCTTGGATAAATTGTTTGACACATTTCCCATCCGTTTCTTCTGTATCTGGCCAATTCCCAAACTTTTTCACCAAACCCTATCCACTCAACATTTTCCACAAACTCCACCAGGTTCCTTCCAGATCTGCCCTCCTTGTGTAGAAAGACAAGTCAATGTTCACACAGACCATTATTTTGTAACTGATCTCTCTAGACATAAGAAAGCCATTATCAAACTGTCCTTGAAGGATTTAAATGGCTCCCTACATAAACTGAAAGTTAGGCTCCTCTGTGGCCAAATGTGGCAACTACTCAACCAGCAGACGTGCAATCTAGGCTGGAGGTTTACAGTCTCATAACTCTGTTAAGTAGAATGTAAAGGTGATATATAGCACTAAAGACAAATTAAACACTATATATAATACAAAATTCTGATCACTATTAATTCCCCTATAGTGTGGAATGACCTACCCCAGCTTCAGACTCTCACTTAGTCTCCAGTCCTTAAAAAAATCTCTTAACACTGCCCATTGAACGTTGTAGGATTTGCGTAATATATATAATGCAATGAACATAACGCCTCCTTACTTAAAAAAAGATAAATCCCACAATAATTTAATAAAAAAAGAGAACATATACTTTTCTGTTAATTATTTTTCAAGCCAACATCTATGCTAAGTGTAGAAGACTTTTTTAGACATGTATTATATACTGTGCAAAATGCACACATTTATTTTATTTATTTTCCCTAATGCCATTGACATGAATAAATAGAGAAGAAGAACGAGTATCCTTTGGATGAGAACTCTAGTAATGCACTAATACTGTTCTCTCCCAGCATGTGGTCTTGTCATCTTCTAAATGAGATGCAATGATTGCTTTTAAGGGCACTTCTAATGCCAGAATGTACTTAACAGTTCCATCTTGGGAACAGAAAAGTAGTGTTCCGGGCAACTTTCTTTCTTTAGTCCTAAGTTAGCTGTCAGATACGTCTCAAGTTCCGTAAAGACGGAGATTCATTAATTCAACAAAATTGATGACTTCGCCTAATGTAGATCAGTTTATCTCAACATTAAGTTTCCGTGTGTAACGTTCAGCCATTTTAACCCCTTAATGACAATGCATTGTTTTCAATGGGTTTAGGAACCGCCCATTGTCTTTAAGGGGTTAATCCTGCTGCCCAGAAAGAATAAAATAAATATATAAAAGCGAAGAAGTCTGTTCCAAACTTTTCTTTTATGTTTTCTTCCTTTTGAGCTTTGTACATCCAATCAAACCCTCCACCGGATTATCAACTGTAGATGTTCTTTTCAGTAGATGAAAAAAGCAAACTATGTTTCTACAAAACACCCGAGAGTCAAACTGCCTTTCACATAGTAAACTTGGCCTTGGCATCTTATAATCTTTGCTTTACTTATTCTCTTTTACTGTGTTGCTGAAGGAATGGAAAAAAAGTGAGCTCTACATGGAAAAAGAAAGCCTAATTATGTTCATGGAAGATTTCAACTTGTATATACATATAGTTCTCGTATTAAATGTTATGCTGCTGGGTGTGTATCTAATTGGGATAATTAGTGTTGCAATATATTTCAGGCACTTCCGAAATTGAATCAGTTAACAGTGAACATCTTCTATTCTTTGACTAAAGCTTAATTTGTTCTGAAATCCCATAGCAGAATAATTTAGATCTTAATTTAGGAGAAGTAGCGTTTTTAAAGCAGGATAAAAGCTGGTAAATATAAAACTTGGAGAATCTCTCTATGCAGTCCAACATTCGAAAATGAAATAATGTGCAACCAGTGGAAGACCAGCGGAGTAGAGCATTGATCAGCCACTCGTTGCTCTTCTACTTTTCATGACATCCCTAAGAAAGAACGAATGCTTTCGTGTTTCATTGTCTTCTTTTATTCATTTTCTCATTCTTTCACTTTCTATTGACCTTTCATTGCTTCTCCCACCAAGGATTGTGTTCTGTTTGTTCTAGACTTATTTTACCATCGCCAGCCTTTGCTCCTAGCCTGCCCTGACCTTGTCCTGTTCTGTCTGCACAAATGGCTTTACTATATTTGTGCCTTTAGCAATTCTTTTCCATTCCTGGTGTAGGCTCTCGTGCTAAATATAAAGAAGGATACATTAAATAGCCATTATTTCTTCCATGAGAAGCTCACTAGGGTTGTACCACCAGAATGCATAGCAAAATCAGTCAGCTGAAACTCCAGCTTTCCTGCAAACTCCCTTCCTGCAAAATTAAAATTTTAATGAACAAACCCTAATTATACCTTGTCTGCAAAAAGATGCCTCTGCCAGTTAAAGACTGGTATTGTGGTGGATGCTAAGGGGGTAGATGTCCAAGTTTATATCAGGATAACTTCTGCCCTCACTGAATTCAACTCTGCTAAACTTGTCAAGGTTTTGAACTGTATCTCCCAAATTCAGGTTACATTTAATAAACCGATATGTTATGTGTTAAGTATCTTGGGTATCTTGTTGAAAGGGGCCCAATAATTCATACTTGCACAAAATTACCCGATAGTCTGGCCATATTTCTATAATAGGACAATTTTATTTATTTTTTTAGGTCCAAGGAGAACATGTGCCTGTTGTTATTGCAATATTTGAAGCTATTGTCTATAAACTGTAAGTGCGAAGCGCTAGGATTTCCAGCTTACACTTGGGAGATGATGGTTCTGCCCAACCTTCTGCCAGCGTGCAGCCCTGAGCAGCAGGCTATGAATTTAGCCAAATGATGCTTACAAAGAATGGGAGATTTTTACTGATTCTGCTGTTTTTTTGTGTATACTCCAGCAAGTTCATCCTATGCCATGGGGTGAGACCTTCCGCAGAAGATGGCGGCACTTCATTCTTGCTGCTGCCTGTGCTTGTTCTTAATTTTTTTGTCTTCATAGCAGGTACATGATAGCACATTAATATTTATGGAATGTCCTTTCTTGCGTCTGTCGGTTTAATACATAGATACTTAGACAAGAGCTTAGGGTACCATTTTTCTAGAGGCATAATGGAGCCCCATTTATTCCTCCCAAGCTCCACATACTATTACCCCCTGCTCAGGACAGCCATATGTCTATCTATCCTAGGGAATTTTGTATATCTAAATGTTATTAGCTCCATGCATCACCGTTGACAGATTATTCCATGTATCCACAACCTTCTATAATAAATATCCCCTATTGAAAGAAAACTATAAGGTCATTCTCGTTCTAATTGAAATCAGTAATAATGAACTTAGATTTGCATGGTTATTGTATTATTTAGGAAGCCACTGGATATTTCGAGGCCACTTACATTATGTAACAGCAAAGCATGTCTATTATTAGTGGCTTAAACGCCATAGTACCCCCTATATGAATCCCAAAATGTGTAAATGCTACATTACCCAATATATATATATATATATTATCCTTCGAAATAAAACTGAAATAACATAGGACAACAGGGATTGTTGATGGTTTTTGTTTGTTCTAATTGCCATTTAATTATTTATCAATGGCTGCTGTTTGAAGCAGAGCATAGCTTTAGTTTTTGACTCCAGGCTACATAGTTGTGCAAGCAGGCATTTAAACGCATTAAGAGAATTAACGACATGCAGCCATTAAGCTGATCTGGGAGTTGCAGAACACTCAGAAATCTTCGCAGGAATTAGGACTTATGCCTCTTCTGAACACAAGCTGGAAAAGGATAGCGGCTTCATCCGGTATGAAAACAAATAACAAAACACTTTTTTGCAATACATCATGGTGACGATGTTAATGTTCTTATTATGCATCTGAAAACTGTGAATAAAAAGCCCTCTCCCGAAATGCATCTGAGCTCCACAGTCTAAATAGGAAACTTGGCACTCTGTACCAGGGGGAGAAGAAGTCCCAATGGACCCCCTGTACCCACCTCGCCAAAAACAGAACCTAACAGGTGTCCCAATACTTTTGTCCCTACAGTATATGTGTGTGTGTATATGTATTGGTTGACGCCAGAGGAAGACCCTGCATGCGACCAATAGGCTCACTCGCACGGCCCCTTACCACTAGTTGTTATGCAGAAAAGAAAAAAACCTGGGACCCTGCTGCAACAGTTAAAAGTCTGTGCCAGCGACCAACAAAGTCGCCGGTACGGACATTTAACTTAGCATAATAACTTATTATAACTTCGGACAGAATGCTGCCCCCTGTTGGTACGATACATTGAGTAGCTTAATAAGTTATTATGCTACTCAATGTATAACCAACAGAGGGCAGCATTCTGTCTGAAGATATATTAGCCATATGTGGTAGTGTTCTCATTTTCATTTATTAATTATTTAAATAAAATATATTCCCATGATCCGCTGGTCTCCCCGCTGCAACAGTTAAATGTCTGCACTCGCGGACATTAATTCTGTCGAACTTGCAAACACTTTTTTTCTATTTAGTTTGTGGGGTTTTTGTATTAAACTGTTAGACGAAAGGATCATGGGAATATATTTTATTTGAATAAATGCAAATGAGCAAACTAGCATATATAGCTAATATATGTTCGGACAGAATGCTGCCCTCTATTGGTAAGATACATTGAGTAGCATAATAACTTTGGATTTTAAGCATATGGAACAATGCTACTTAATGTATCTAACCAATAGAGGGCAGCATTCTGTCCGAACATATATTAGCCATATGTGGCAGTGTGCTCATTTGCATTTATTCAAATAAAATATAGTCGGTTTTAGTCATGTTCAAAAATTAATTAAAAAAATGAATTTTGGAATCATAGAAAAAATCCACAATAGAACATAGCGTCCCCTGAAGATTCATCTTTGTTTGCTTGTTTGTTTGTTTGTTTTTGTAAAGGAGAGGCCATTACCCATGCTGATGGACCCTTCCTTTAGATGGCGCCAACGGTCCCTGTGTGGAAGGACCAGGAAGATCCAGCCCTCCTTCAGACCAAGGAAGGAAGTAAGTGGTCACAAATCTCTACGGGGAGTGCGGCCCCAGAAGAAAGAAGACTTGGGGATCCGATGCCCACGTGGCCCTTAACAGACATGTTTTTGCACCTTTGCGCTTTTTTTAATGGTGAAGCTATGATCTTGTGACTTCAGTTTTTAAAAATGCTTGTCCCTTTTTGCATATCTCTTTCTAAAATATCTTAACGTGCATTGGAACTTTTTATATTTTGAGTTTCAATCAGGATTTTTCTGTAAACATGTGCATAACAACATGTGAACTTTATTGAGGTGTGCGTGCACGTCTCTATACACTGTGGTGGTAATACACCATTACATAAGTTATGGTGGGTAAAGGTGATAATTGTTAACCTTATTTGCATGCGCCTACCCAGAATCCCTTGTGGTTGTGGCATGAGATTTCTGAGGGAAAAACAAGCCTTCTGGCTTGTCTGGTGTCTGTAGATGAGTGTTTAATAATACTTCTACTAACCCTTAAATTTAGTGGAAGGGTTTGCCATCACCTTTACCCACCATAACTTATGTAATGGTATTTCTTGGCTACCCCAAGCCTCAACTATTCTACAGCCTCATGCTGATGAGACTCATTAAAGACAGAATGGCGCCTTTTGGCTAAGATTGACTTAGCGAGGAGGGAGAAACGTTTGATCTGCTGGTCTTAGGGCACATTTGCACAGTCTGCATTTCTGCTGTGAAATGTGTGCGTACGATATGCACTGAAGTCTTTGGCTACCTTATATGCTTTGTTTTACCTGACCCTTATGGGTTTGTGGAATGAGCAGAGTTTTTTTGATTTCGTCCAGAAAGGGCTGAACGGTCTATTTATTTCCATGTTTTTGCACGTGTGCCTATTAATTGCTGGTTTGAATTCACGCCCTTGAACAAGGTGAGGCAACTACATGTTTTTTTTTGGATTATGATTTGGCACTTTTGTTTTTGGACACTGCACTGCAGTTGTAGCCTGATTCAGCTGGTAGAGGTATAGTGGAGCCTTATGGCCCCCACCCTCTTCCATAAAGGGGTCTTACCCTATGGAGTTTGACCCAAAGATCCGGCCCTCCCGTAGGGTGGGGAAGGAACTTAGTCTGGTACATCCCCTCGGGGAGAACCAGAAGTAATTTTTCAGGCTTCTGCTGCCTTATAAGCACAGAATGCAGTACATAGAGGAGCACACACCTCCCAAAAAACAAACAAAAAAAAAAACAACATGTCCATGAGATCTGGCTATTGCTCCTCTTACTTGAGTTTTGTCTAAAGGCTGTCCTGTACCTCATCGGCAAATTTCAAAGGGAGTCCATGTATAAAGTGGATAATAGAGGCAAAAGGTTGAAATTTGGTTACCTTATTTGCATGCCCATCCAATCCTTGTGGTTGTCATGGCAGCATGGAGATTGCTGTCTGGGTCTGTAGATGAGTGTTTAATAATGCTTCTACTACCCCCATATATATATATAAATATATACAATAGACAATAGAAAATACATGCATACATATGGTGGCTTCATTAAATGGAAGGTTTTAATTAGTATGTCCTAACTTGTCATTTGTATAGCCATGCATGACAATCGTTTTTTCTAATCAGCATATTAATTAACAAGCCAGAACAACCCTTTATTATGGTTTTTTTTTTTCATCCTCCCACTCAACTTCTAGATAGCAGATTATTGCAGTAGAGAAATATGACGAATACACCCAGAAAAGTACATTCTTGTATTAACTATTCCCCAGAGGTTCTCGCTGGCAGCCATTCATCGCTGGGCGGTTATGTCGCGCTCGCAAACATTCGAAACAATCAAGATGCCATCTGTAGCAACGCTGGTGAATCTTCTTCTCGGAGAATGTCTGAGCCCTTATCAATCAAACTGCGCTGGGAAGGGTGGTGAGGGCTGACCTTGAGAAGCTGTGTAGTTAACTGGATTAGGTTTCCACTTTCAAAAAAGAATAGCTGTAACATTTCTAACAAAGTCATTCATTTATTTGCTGTTTTACAGTTGTTTTTCTAGTAATCTCCATTTGAATTCTTGCAAGAAGCTCAAAATGTAGTAAAATGGGGCAAACGGTGACAGAAGTGGTCTTTGTGTTGAGATAGGGTTGCAATGTAAATCCGAACTTGACTTAATTTATTTAAAATTTCTAAAAGTTAAATGTTTTATATTATCCTCCTGGCAACATACCAAATGGCCTGGAAGGACACATACATAGATACTCTTTACATACGTTGGACACAGGCTATTCTCAGACTTCCAGTAGTGTTCCATACATTGTTATAGAAGGATCAAGAAAGGAGCAATTGTGGTGGAACAAAACTGTCAAGAAGCAAAGCTATGTTTTACTCTAAAACAAATGAATACTTAGTATCTAGACCCAGAAATTAGGACAGTTGCCCTGCTCTTCCACAACTGCCACTCGACGTACATGAATTCACGCATTACATATATTTTAGAAAAATTGTGATTTGCGCCTCTTCAGCGTTTGTTTGCAAACTTTCATGCAAACCTTTATGCGCAAGCGATTTAGGCATCTTTTGTTTAGAGAAACAAAGATCTTCTAAAATAATTCTGTAAAATACATTTTTCAGTATTCCTGGATGAATTTCACAGATACTGGGCCATCACTTTTACGGGGTTTGATGAGAGGGGAGGGTACATGAGCTGCATTTGTCTGATTACATTTTCTTTCTGGATCATTTGGACGGATATATTTAATTAAAATCTCCCACAGAAATTTAACCTTTGTATTTTAATTTCAAAGTTAATTCAGTTCTGATTAAGAATGATGTGCTTGTTTCAGCCTAAAACCTTTGCAAATGTCACACGTTTACTTTTTTACCATTATTTGTTTCATCAGTACGCTGACTGTGAAGTGTTTAATTTTTTTGTCCCGGAGGCAGAAAGACATTTTTTGCTTACACGATACTTTTGGTTAGCTGCGTGTGAGTTAATTCCCTGTGTCATAAGCTGCATGAGATGTGTTTCTCTAGGGTGTATTACCTATCCATTGTGGACATCTATGTACGTCAAGCATGCATTGTCGTACCATATTTGACCTTGTTGGGTCTACTATATGGGGAAACTGGATCGCCACACATGGATATACGAAGGTTTTCTAGGTCTCCCTTAAGAGGGAGAGCACTTAAACAGTCAAAGCCTCCCAAAAAAATCAAAAGTGCTATATTAAACACAATTATATCTACATATATATATACACAAAAGCCAAGGCCAAGGCTGCTGTCCCCTGAAAAATTTTTCCCGCCACCTACAGGCTAGGATAGAAAGAGAAAAAAATGGTGGTCCTGTATGGTGCTTGGTGCACTTACCAACCCCAACAACATGACTGAGTATTACACACCCCAAAAAACACATCCCTATTTCATGCTCCCCAGCAGATATCCCGGCCTCCCTGGTCTCAAGAACAAAGGACTAAGTGCATTTCATGCTCACAGATACTCACTTGATCTTTGCCGAAAAACCCCCCATTAAATGGCCGATCCAAGGTCTATTGGCCTCTCCTGGGAACAAAACTGGGGCAGCTTTTATCTGGCGGAGAACTTTATTCTGATGTTAATGGTGTTTATTAGTCTATCCTAATTTATCATCATCAAACATTTGTGCACAAATTCAGATTTTGGAGAGCACATTTTGCACATCACCTGTCATGGAAATCTTCCCTGTACCATACTGAATGCTACGAAGGAAAAATGGTATTTCTCTTCATGGGCCTATATCTCTGAAATATAAATAAAACTTCTTCTTTGTGCTCCAGGAAGCAAAGTGTTCAGCGTCACGCCAGCTGTCTAATATTATATTTTGTGAAACAAAATGTTGGATGTCTCTGTCTGGCTTCACTATGCATTACAAAGTGATAAAGTACCGAAAATAGGCTTTTAATTGGAGTAAAGATGACATGAAACGTAAAACAATAATAATAATAAAAATAACTTGACCACCGAAGACTGTTCACTGTTTCCAGTTATAGTTTGTTTCTAATGCTGTTATTGATTTTGACCATCTTACTGGACACAGTTACTGCCTACAAAACTAAGAAATAACAATGTTATTAAATATATAAATATGGTAACTATAAATATATATATATATATACTGCCATAGTGTTTTATGAATACACAGTATTATGTATTATTTGCTACATACCAAGGCCACCTCAACCTAATTATGAAGGCTTATGCTGAAAATTGTCATGCATATTAAAAATAAAGAACACGTCGAATTCCCGTGAGGCTCAGCCAGACATACTACTTCCGTGATGCTGGCAGAGCATCATGGGAAGTGCAGTTAACAGTAGATGTTAGCTGTGAATTACAATTCCTATGCTGCACATACACACTGCCCTTACACACACACATACACATACACTGCCCTTACACACACACATATACACATACACTGCCCTTACACAATTGGTTGATGCCAGAGGAGGCCCCTGCAGGCGACTAATAGAGTCATTCGCACGGCCCTTTAACCCCTGTCGGCTAACCTACGGATTTCCGCTTCCATTAACCCTGCGATGCTGCGTTGATAAGGTAGGCTAGATGGGGAAGGTACCAGGGACATTAGTAGACGAACACGAAGATTCTTTGTGTTGTGTGTCTTCGTCTTTGTCTACGTTTTGCCACAACCATGTTCATATGTTCGGTATGCGGGCTGACCAACGAAACCGCACCCTTCGAGTATGTTTTCGTGTTCGCCCCAATACAAGTGCACAAGTCTAATAGATATCATTCTACTGTTACTTTTGCATAGGTAGATCAGAACCAAACAGCAAAAATAACATAGAGTTTCCTCAAAGCTAGACTGATAATACCGGGCATTTCTTGCAATTAATCAAGCTTTGTGTTCAGTGATTTGGTATAAAAATAAATATGCCCATGTTTTGATAAGGACGCGATGGGACAGCACCAATGGACTATTTTACTAAAAAAGGCAAAGTGAAGATCGTTGCCAAGGAAACAAAAGCTTAAGACTTCCTGGAGCGGACTGAAAGAAGGCCTTTTATGAGGTGATATAAATTAGGTTAGACAGCAAAATATAAAAGGGAAAAAATGGAATAAATGAAACTATGTTTTACCGTGTCCTAGATAAGTAACTTCACTTTATACATTTTTAACAATCGTTTCTCCTGCCGGTTTGGATTGGTTCGTTTTCTTTGAGTTTCTTATTTATTTTATTCTTTTTTTAGCTGTCTACTTTGAGATTTTCCTTTTTCTCATATTTTCTTTCTTTGAGATCAAGGTACTTGGAAACTTTTATTTCATATCAGCTTTTTTTTCCCATTCAGCCACATATTGTTCAGCTTTGGTTTTAATTTTTAAAAATGTTGCTCAGACATATTGTTAGATAATCAAGAAACAACCATCAGAATCATTAATGATGCAATATTTTCTCATTGGGATCAGATGTGTGTATGTTCCAATTAAATTAGCCGTGACAGGCAAGACTGTTGCATTATATTGTTAGTAAACGCTTTGAGCTGCCGGCTTTGGCATTTACTGGAATTTTCCTCCCTCCGTCCTTTTTCTTGTTCTTTAAATTTTCTGCTGTCTTTCTATCCATGCTGTGTATATATCGTCCATAAATAAGTAAAGAAAAACACAGCTTAATATGTATAAAAAAACTATTAAAACGTGCAGCTAGTTGTGATGAAGAAGCAGTTGTTTTTTGATGTTTTTTTTAACAAAGACCAGGAGGCTTGTATTACATATTTATTTGTATATATATATATATATGAATATAACCCAAATCACAGCATCTCCAAACGATAATAATACATTTAGTAGCGTGCATCGATAACAATATGCAGAAAAAAATGTAACTAAATGGATCGGTTACAAATTGAAATAATATGCACTTCGTAAATGTGATACTCAAAATGAATAAGACTGATATCTAACAAAACTGGGCTTCCCTTGCATTAAGTTCTAAAGAAATGAGATTTCTGAGGGAAAAACAAGCCTTCTGGCTTGTCTGGTGTCTGTAGATGAGTGTTTAATAATACTTCTACTACCCTTTACATTTAAGTGGAAGGGTTTCCATCACCTTTACCCACCATAACTTATGTAATGGTATTTCTTGGCTACCCCAAGCCTCAACTATTAAGCCAATATCACCATGTTATGCTGATGAGTCCCATTAAGGATGAAACAGCTGGCTGTGAGTGGTGATCTGGCTATTGTGTCTCTTCCTGGGTTTTTGAATCTAACTAGGCCAGGAATGGCTGCCCCTAATTTATTTTTCTTTAATTTATATATCACTTTGTATATTGACTTTGTGAGGCCCCCGCTATGAGTTGGCACACGTTTTAGCACCTTTGTTTTTGGACACTGTTTCGTTTGATGCAGTGAAGCTGGATTTTGCTGGAGGAGGATTGGGAGCCTTTCGCTCCTTTCCTCTCTTCAAATAAGCCCAGCAAGGAGTCTTACCCTTCGGGGTGACTCAAGATCCGACCCTCCCATGGGGGAGGGGAGGAATTTGTCTGGGTTCTCCTTTGTGGGAACCCAGAATCGTATCTGGCTTCTGCTGCCTTACGGCATAGAGTGCAGCACCCAGGAGCACACCTCGGGCGCCAAATAAATAAATAAATAAATCTCTTCCTGGGTTTTGTTTAAAGGCTGTCCTGTACAGCGGGCAATTGCTTTCAAGGAATCCATGTATAAAGTGGATATAGAGACAAAAGGTGATAATTGTTAACCTTATTTGCATGCATTTACCCAGAATCCCCTGTGTAGAGGCAAAAGATGGGGGGTATGTAGATGTGTTGAGCACCCAGAAAATTGTCTATGGTGATGGCTGGCTATATGCTTGATTTTATACACCTGTTAGTAATGGGCGTGGATGAAACTCCTAAACTCAATAATTAGGACAGGTGTCCGCTTTTGGTCATATTTTGTATTTTTTATGTTGTGCTGGTTGCTTGGTGGACCATTTGGAGAGATTTGATCCCCTAGTTCCAAGCCCTTCCCTGAAAAAAACAGATGGAGGTGTTTTTGCTTGTGGACGTATTGGTCTTGTTTTGCAGGGGATTAATGCATTTATTTCTCAAAATCTTTGTTGAATTTGAAATAAAAAATGAAAGAAAGATAATTCAGATCATAGATGAAATTGACCTTCACAATATCCCACCTAGGAGTCTATGTTGTGTGCCAGCGCACACTCACCCTAGAATCTGACGGCAATGTCCGCATATACACAAAGAGGACACAGAGTTTGCTTTTTTAGAATGGAGGCTGACGTCTCCGCCACCAGGACACACTGTGGTTGTCATGGAAACCTAATTGTTTGTGTATCTGCAGGCATTAGTGAATGCGGACACGAAACAGGAACTTATTTTGCACTGTAAGATGATAATTTCTTGATCTAATATTTACATTATATAATTTGTAAATACTCCTATGATATCTTCGTAGTCATTAACACGTTTTGGTTCCCTTTTCTTGATTAACTAAAATTAATTTTATCCCTCCGAAAGAGCGCTCACTGTGGCCTTGAAATCTATATTTACAAAACTCATGGACGTTGATTTATTGTCCGACTAATAACTGTAGTTTTGCTTGGCCAACTTTCCCCATGGATGGGTAGAGTTTCTATTCAGCTTAATCAATGTTGGAATTATTCCCATCGTATGAATTTATTTTTAAAACGATATAATGGTCTGTATTCTACATTTTGCATGACCTGGTTTTATTCTTTGCGTGGAGATTTGCATAATATGTAAAGGGATTGTGAGCGCTGAGAATTCAATATCTCGCGGTGCATGGAAAGTAAATCCAGTGTTTAGGACATAAATACTAAAATGGACCATGAAAAAACTCCTAGGTTCCGTTCCTTTATTCATAAGCACCAAGTGTTCTTGCAATGTAACATTTAAGATGAGTTTTTCTGGTTCTTTCTTTTAATAGTATAACTGCCCAGATGACTCATGCGCCGCTTTAATAGTTGCATATCTAAAACGATGCAAATTTTATCAATTTAGCGGCTCGCTCTGGATGTTGATAAATGACCTTGTGTGTGTTTAAGCTGATTACGCCTTTTAAATCCATTATATTTTTCAAGGCCTTCCCATAAACCAACCACACTTTCTCTTTTTGTTTTTTTTTTTCTTTTCTGTCTCTAGAGAATGTTTTATTTCACCCCATCAGCAATTTCATATCTTTCCAGTAACAAATCTAACTGCTCAAATATCTGACGTTTAACCATGAAAAACCTCAATATTTTTGATATATTTATTTTTCCACGAAGTTGGCCTTTAAAAAAGTTTAGTCATCTAATCAGTCATTCTACATTTAGGTACAACTCGACTGCTTAAAACAATAGAGCTATTATGTAAAAGTTTTACGGCAGTGCAGCACTGAAAAAGAAGATCCAGACCTCCTGCTAGCCTTCGGGCCGATGTGTGAAGGAAGGGGTCACATATCCTTCTAGAGAGTGCAACCCCAGAAGATAAAGGGGTCTGGTGCCTACCGTGGCCCCTAAGTGGACACATTTTCGGCACAGCTTTGTAGATTATAAAATTAAGACAGCAATGGTATTTTGTCGTAAGGAAATGCATGGATTTATGAGCTTGTGTGGCTGTTATATTTTAATTTTACAACAAGACAGGAGGCTTCCAGTGTAATTATATTTTTACAGGACCAGCTCAAAAAAAGGCCTAAACTAATAATCCTGGCCCTGTGATCTGTTGTAAACGTCTTTCCTTGTACCAAGAGCTTTGAGGATAAACAGCTCTGTCACGTTATACATCTTGCTTAATTTTATTCCAAGACAGAATCTGCAAAGCATGTGATGCAGCGCAGAATACAAGCGTGAACAGCATAACCAAGTATATACAAGTGTAACGTGTATAGTAAACAATATACGTAATATAAGGAAACTTTACTGACAGGGTCGTATAGGTTAATACAGTGATGGGATAGCCACATGGCTCCTGAATCTAAGGCAAGACCAAGAACTTGTTAAGATCTGAGTCTCTACGTCACTAAAAACAGGCAGACTTGACGTGCTGTTTGGTCCTTATCTATCATCAAATTCTAAGTTTCTATGTAATAGAAATAATACACCTAAAACATCAAAAGCAGCCTCAACTGGCAAAGGTCCAAAGGTCATATAGGTTTTTGGGTCATTGGTTGCATTGGGGAGAGGAAATTAGTGTTTTCCATCTGTTCAGCCTTTATTGGTGAGATTCATCTCAGTGGGAAGGTTAAAGTGAGTTTTTCCAATGTATAGCTATGACCAAGGGTCATCTGTAAACTTGCCCCTACTCTAGGGCAGTGCTCGTTACCCCTTTCCTATTGCATGGTTTCATTCCTAATTTGCACTCTCCGGTATTAAACGAAAAAGTTGCTCTATTCAGATCTCTCCTCTGATCAAGTTTTGCTAATTTATAAATACTTTTTCATTTCAATAATGTCTCATTTTGTAACTAAATGATAAATAATAATTTGAGGAGTTCACCTACAGACAATGCCTCACTTATTGTTCCAGTAACCAGCGTCTGCCGCTCGACTCATTAACGTGACTAATTCTGTGCGGGTTTTAATGAATTTACTGTTCAGCTTTTCTTGAGCGATCAATACATAATGCCTTCCAAATCGGGCTGTATCCTGGCCATTTTGTATCACATTTTTGAATCTCAGATTGATAGATTGGCCACTTGACATTTAAATGCTGTGAATTGATGGAAACTAATAGACGATTGCTTGGGCTAAATCATCCTGCACTATATAAATATTACCTTTACAAATCTAATGAAGGGTAAAGTGCACCTGCATGAGTAATATGCCTGGAACATATGTCACTCCTATTAGAGATGGTTCAACGTTTTATTATGTACGGCTATAATGCGACTTCAAGCAATGAGATTTATTATGCCCTCTTCATTCTAATTACTCCTACACATTGTCTCATCGACACTGAACACTCTCTGGGACAGCTGTGCGATCAGTACTTTTCGAAATACGCCTTTAGTGAAACTCCAAAAACGCCAAGCAGAGTATATCCCTGATGCGAATTCTTTTTGGGATCTGGGGAAGGTCCAGCATGACTGCACCCGAGCGCACAAGACAGTTTTTGTTTTTTGTATACATTGTACAGCCAATTCACTGTTTTTGCAGCATGCTTACACCTGTTTGGTAGGCCTCGTATTATACATTTGTAATATTTGAGCCTGTGACTAGCTTAGCGCACCGACATTTTCTCTTTTCCCTGTTTGCACATTTTTGAGGTTGTTGGCTCCTCATTAGTCTGGTTGCAGCTTGCTGTCCAGGGGTTAATAGGGAGGAGGTTTAATTGCACCTCCCCCAACACATTAATAAGGTTTTGGTAGCAGTATAAACTGCTTTGTGTGCCCACTATGTAGGAGGTGAGAGTAGGTTCTCACCCTATTGAGAGTGTGCCTTGACGTGGCGGGTGAGCTTAATTATGCTTTGGCCAATTCATATAACCAAAACCTCTCATTTATATTATGTTTATATATTTGTTGCCAACTTTATTAGGGTAAGAAGCGCAGACAGTTTTTGTTTTTTGTATACATTGTACAGCCAATACACTGTTTTTGCAGCATGCTTACACCTGTTTGGTAGGCCTCGTATTATACATTTGTATTATTTGAGCCTGTGACTAGCTTAGCGCACCGACATTTTCTCTTTTCCCGGCTTCCATAAACTGACAGAAATTTGTCACTATACTCCTCCATGGAAACCCCTTAACTTCACGCTGCAACGGGTTAATCCTGTTCCTCCGCTCTTCTGGCGTTCAGGCGGCGCCTTCACATAGTTGGCTGTCTAATGAGGAAGTAAGACCGTTTCGCCTGTTTTCATGTTCGCACGAAGACAAATTCACAAGTCCACTTTTTACCTTATTGCTGAAATGTTCTAGGTTCCATAACAAAAAAGTTTTTAACTCCTGATGGCAAACCTACAGATTTCTGCTCCCGTTAACCCCTGCGATGCTGCTTAGATAATGCGAGCGGAAATCCGTAGGTTCGCCATCAGGGGTTATCTTGGCCGGCAGAGACCACTGGTCTCCCTGCTTCAACAGTTAGAAGTCCGTACGAACGACCAATAAAGTCGCTTGTACAGACCTTTAACTGTACGAGCGACTCTATTGGTCGCCAGCAGGGGGCTCGTCTACCATCAACCACTGAAGTACAGGTGTACTTCATTGGTTGATGGCAGAGGAGGCCCCTGTAGGCGACCAATAGAGTTGCTCGTAAGGACATTTAAACTCCTGGCGCCAAAGCCAAAGTAGTCCGTACTGAGTTAATCACGTATTAACCCCTTGTACAAATAACGGAAAACATTTAAAAAAACGAAGAAAAAAAACGAACACGAAGAAGGCACACGAATATTCGCCAGAACCAAACACAGGAACGGGCGAATATTCACAGAATACGAAGATTCCCCCCCCACACGAAGACGAACACGAAGAGTTGGCCGGCGCCCAAGTCTAGTAAAAAGTCTATAAGATTAGATAACCGGAGAAAGCTTAGAGAGACAGGAAACTGCATTATAGAAAGTTGGGGACTTTCCAGGACTGCCATGATAATATTTACTAAAAAATAAAAACCTAAATGGAAATTACCTTATTTAAAAAAGAAGTCACTGAATCTTCATCTATTCTTTGTTCATTGTTGGAAGTGGATTTTGCATCATCTCTTGGTGTCCATGTTCAGCCTAAACAATTTACATTTTAAAATATAAAAATATAAATTTAAATAAAAAACTAGACACTGTGTGAAAACAAGAGTAAACTAAAAGGGATAGGATAAAAGCGCTAACAGCAATAATATACTAACAATACTGAAAGCATAGGCTTAAGGATATCAATTATAAACCAGTAGAAGTATCTAGCGGTGTTTGGGAACAATAAAAAGTCCTTATTAAAACAAGGTTATTGTGAATATAGCAGCAGAACCACTTGCCAAGGTTTCCTCTTCTTGGCTTGGACAGGTAAAGTAGTTCACAAGGGGGTTAGTGGCTGCACTCACACAGATGTGGATATGTGGACGAAAGAGGAACACGATATGTCTCTTAAAGCGTATTTTTTACAAAATGAAGGCCACAAAGGGCTACTCACATTAAGTGGGGGCTTCTTCAGTTAGCCCCAAAGTATGCGCTTGGGGCGATATAATCCTCGCCTAAAGATTTCTTTGGCAACAATCTTTTGAGTGATATGTAGTGTGCGCTTGGGCGATATAGTCCTCGCCTTGGGACTTCTTTGGCAGCAACCTCTGGAGTAGTCTGGAGTATTGTCAGTTACTTTTTGGTGAGCAATAATAGAATTGCTCACTCTTTAGCACATAGGTGGTATGTTTCTCACCAGGCTCTATCACACCGACACCCAGACACACACAGACTAGGACAGGCTCTGCCACACCGACACCAGACACACACACCAGGACAGGCTCTCGCACACCGCACAAACACCACACACACCACCAGGACAGGCTCTGCACACCGACCTCCAGACACACACCCACCAGGACGGCTCTGCCATAACAAAAAAAAAAAAACAACAAAAAAAAAAGAAAAAAAGAACACCGACACCCACACACACACACAACCAGGACAGGCTCTGCCACACCAACACCCAAACATACACACCAGGACAGGCTCTGCCACACTGACACCCACATCCGGAGCTACAACAATAAAAAGAAAAGTGTTTTCCACACTGCTTTGTTGTTGACTCCCCTTTTGTGTTTTTTCCCCCAGCCAGCACTATGTGTATTTATGCCCCCAGTCTGCCCCACATTTAGTATTGAGTTATGTAATGGCACCAGCTACCCCCCTTTTGTATTGATGCCGCCAGCACAGATAAAATGCTACCCTGCAGTATGGGGGATGTATATCTGGCTCGTTGGCTCCTTCCATGAGTCTATACAGCAATATGTAAAAGTTATATGCGTCCTAGAAAACATGGCCAATGGGGTAACCCTAATGCCTCCACACCCTTTTGTATTGCCCCCAGCGAGCCCCACATTGCACCCTCTTGTGAATTAATGCCCCCAGCTAACACTCCCTTGGGAATTAATGCCCCTGCTTTTGTATCATGTCAGCCCTGGCACCCTGATTGCATCCACGGGATCTGCCCAACACCCAGATTGGAAGGATAGGACTTGCCACCTTTGCCCCCAAATAACCTGCCTGAGGCATGCTAACCTTAAACAGCCTCCATGTGGCATCCTAACCTAAAACAGTCTGCCTGTGCCATGCTTTGCCCCACTTACACATCCATGCTATCATGCAAATATTAATTAGTTCACTCATTCACAAACATTCATTCACTAATTTACAGATACTCATTCATTCACTCATTTAGATACTCATTCACAGATACTCATTCATTCCCTCAATCATGCATACCCATTCATAATTTGTTTCGATTTAGGGAGGCCTGGGGGGCAAATGCCTCCGGCTCAGACTGCCCTTGGCAGTCTACATGGCTGAATGGGTTTTAGATGATATAACATCACAGCTGAGTCGCTGAAACAGAAGGGTAGGAAGCCTAGTCAGTCAGGCCAAGTCAGTGGACAGGAGAAGGCAGCAAAGTCAAACAGTCCAGATAAGCTATACAGGCTGGAAAAATGGTAACGATGATGGTCCCTAACATGGAAATTGGGGTCCAAGTCTGGTTGATGTCAGTGCCTGATACCCTCACTCCTGTCAGTGTGTTCTCCGGGAATTAATTTTCTTTCGGAACCAAAATGGACGGAAATTAAATTTGTTGTCTAAAAATGAATGAGCCCAACCAAAATAAAAAATGTGTCCGAAATGATTTTAGGCCTCATGGACAATTTTAGAAACAAAAATAAGTAAGAATGTCTCTGTTGTAAAGTAGCTGTAGCTAACTGCATACTACCAGAACATAAATGTGCCATAAAAGGCATAGTTGTATAGGTATATCCACCCGAGCTGTCAGATGGGATTGGCTTAAGTTCTAATTGTAACAATGAATACAAGTTTTATTGTTACTAGGGATACACCATTTAATGTATAAACTTGTTTCCTGCTATCTCTATAAACATGTGTGTGTTTTAGGTCTGTAGAACACTGTGATATACTCATACCCACCAAAGACGCCTAGAAGAGAGGGACATCCGATGAGGGCAGAGAGATTTCGGTGGCAAAAAGGGACTATCCCTCTTATTGAAGCTATTGAAAACAAAAATAACAGGTGAACAGGTTGTTCTTGTTTTTTGCTTTGCGAGTTTCCTCTTTAAGTTGTATATAATACTTCACAGGTGTTATTATACCCAATATCTTCAGGTGCAGCACAGATAGTGTGTGTCCTTTTTTCTGGTAGGTGTTCAGTTAACTTGGTTGTTTTGTATGATATACAATGACATATATAGAAATTAAAGGCTAGATTTTTGCAATAAAAAATTTAATATACAGTATGATCCTACACATATTGTCAAACACGATGTTGTAAAGTTGCCTAGAAAGTTGTATTGTGATTTATTTTGTAGAAAACCTGTAGCACTGGAAAAATAGCTACATTTTGCAAAAACGAAGTTACATACAGTACATAATTGAAGACTAGGAAAGGAATGAAAAACATACATATAGTGAAATAGCTTTATCTGAATGTCAATAACAGTGTACTTTGTATCTGCAGTGTCCCTTTTAATGCATAGAGTATAGGTATTTGAGACTCGAGAATGTGTTGTCTGGCCACTTTATTAGGTACACTTCGCTAGTACTGGCTTGGACCCCCTTTTGCCTTCAGCACTGCCTTCGTTCTTCGTGGAATACTTTCTACAAGGTGCTGGAAACTTTCCTCAGAGATTTTAGTCAATATGGACATAATGGCATCACGCAGTTGCTGCAGGTTTGTCAGATGCACATCAATGATGCACATGTTCCGTTCTACCACATCCCAAAGGTGCTCTGTTGGATTCTGACCTGGTGACTGTGGAGGCCATTGGAGTTCAGTGAGCTCATTATCATGTTCAAGAAACCAGTTTGAGATGATGTGAGTTTTGTGACATGGTGCATTATCCTGCTGGAAGTAGCCATCAGAAGGTTGGTACACTGTGGTCATAAATGGATGGACATGGTCAGCAAAAAATACTCAGTGAGGCTGTTGCGTTTAACGATGTTCAATTGGCACTAAGGGGCCCAATGTGTGTCAAGAAAATGTCCCCCACACCATTACACCACCACCAGCAGCCTGAACTGTTGATACAAGGCAGGTTGGCATTCAGATGGCAGGGTCATACTTTGGTGTGAACAACCTGAAAGGGGATTTAAGTGACTTAGTTGTTGGTGCCAGACAGGCTGGTCTGAGTATTTCAGAAACTGCTGATCTACTGGGATTTGCACACACAACCATCTCTAGGGTTTACAGAGAATGGTCTGAAAAAGAGAAAATACAGTATTTATCGGCGTATAACACGCACATTTGTAGAAACGAAAAATAGCCAAAATCCTACCTGCGTGTTATACGCCGATATATCCTAGAGCTGCACGATCTGCAGCCGCGTCTCCCTCACTTCCGAGGGTGCGTGCTATACGCCGGTGCGTGCTATACGCCGGTAAGTACGGTATCTAGTGAGGATGGATCCATGCTTTCTTCCCCATACTGATACTGGGTTTGTACTTCAATAAGTTGTCTTGACCACTTCTACATTGCCTAAATGCAGTGCTGTATCTGCCGCAAGGCAGACAAGGCAACTGCCTCGGGCGCCACATTTCAGGGGGGCGGCAAAAAATGCTGCCTCAAACACCCATCGAACGCCTTCACAGCAGTTACTACTTCCCAGTCCCTCCCTGCGGTCACACTGATGATTGACATTTCTTTATAGTGTCCACACTGCTCAGTAACTCATCTAACAGTAAGTATAAAATTCATATTGCTGCTGCTGCTGAAAGTTAGGGGAGGTGGGGGTTAATTTAGGGGCAATTATGGTTAATGGGCCATTTGTGTTAACAAGCAATTGGACAGGTGTACCTAATAAAGTGGCCAGTGAGTGTATGTTACCTAAAGTAATATGGTTTGATTTTACATTAATGGAGAAAATTTGGTTATACCACTAAACAAACGGCATTTGTTTGTATAAGTACATTTTGCTGTTTCCTGTTCTCTTTAAAAAGATTTCATAGTTGTGTAATATAGGATCATCTAATTTCCATTACCATTCCATTTAAAAAAAATTCTAGCTGAAAACTAGCTATTCAAATGTTTTAAGTAGTGTTGAAATTGTGATTTGTTTATAGTCCTTGTGCCGCTTCAGTAGTGTCACAAACATGACATATAAATTAGTTTATTTATATACGCGTACCTAGAGTATTTGACAGTATTTGACACTCCCCCACACACAAAAAAGTTGGCAAAAAATTTAATTTTAAACATTTGTAAACTGTAAAAAAAAAAACAGAAAAAAATAAATTATTAACTTATAAATAAATTAAATAAGTTTAAATAAATAACATTTACTGAACAGATATGGTAAACAGTTACAGTTAACTGTAACTAAATACTGACATTGATGGTGCAGCATAACCCCTATCGCTATACACTAAGCCAGACATTGACGTGGTAGGCCTCTGCTTCTAAAAAGGCCACTGCTGCCCGTAAAACAGCCACCTTTGTCCATTAAACAGCCTGCTTGTGCCACTTCTGCCCCTTTAGAAGCCTGCCAGTGCCACCTCTGCCCCGAATCAGCCTACCTGTGCCACCTCTGTACCTTTAGCATCCAGCCTGTGCTACCTCTGCCCCCAAAACAGCCTGCCTGCACCACCTCTGTCAATTTAGCAGCCTGCCTGTGCTACCTCTGCCCCTGAAGCAACCTGCCTGTGCCACCTTTGCCCTTGAAACAGCCTGCATGTGCCCCCCAAACAGCCTGGCTGTCCCATTTCTGCCCCTAAACACTCACTCATTCATTCACCAATTCACTCTCCCACACTCCCTTACCTCTCTTGCAGATTTCACTGGTCCGAGGGGTGGCCGAGCATCACTGGGGCTGCAGTCCAACAATTGTGGGCCCACAGCTGTGGCGCCCGCACATTGTGTGAGGAAATTCCCTTTTTCCACCCGCGTTAGGCAGCCCTTGAAACGCATAGACATCTAAGGGGAGGACTGCCTCCTCCCCTTAGGTGCGCTACTGCTCTGTAAACCTTAGCACAATTACATTTTTTCTTTTCTCTGCTGGTTTATTCAATAAAAAATAGATACGTAGTTACATAGTTATATAGGCTGAAAAAAAGACATGCATCCATCAAGTTCAACCTTTCCGATATCTGTTAATTGCTGTTGATCCAAAAGAAGGCAAGAAAAAACCCAGTTTGTGACAATTTTGCAACAAACTAGGGGAAAAAATCCTTCTTGAATATTATGTTTTTTGCAAGTATTCATCCAGTTGCTGTTTAAATGTACAGACTCTGCTAAAACTTCCTCCACAGGCAGGGAATTCCACATCCTTATTGTCCTTACTGTAAAAAACCCTTTCCTCTGCTTTAGACTAAATCTCCTTTCTTCCAGTCTAAATGCGTGACCCTGTGTCCTATGCATAGTCTTGTTTATGAATAGGTTTCCAGACAATGGTTTTGTATTGGCCCCAAATATATTTATATAATGCTATCATATGCCCTCTGAGATGCCGTTTTTCTAAACTAAACAGATTTAACCCCTTAATGACAAAGCCCATACATGTACGGGCTCAAAATGCATTGTTTTCAATGGGTTTTGGGACCACCCATTGTCCTTAAGGGGTTAAATTAATTAACCTTTCTTCATAACTAAAGTGTTCCATTCCTTTTATCAATTTTGTAGCCCTCCTCTGCACCTTTCCCAGTCCTATAATATCCTTCTTTAGAATAGGTGCCCAAAATTGCACAGCATATTCAAGGTGTGGTCTTACCATTGATTTATAAAGAGGCAAAATTACATGATTCTATAATTCTTTCGCATTTATCCATACATACAGACTCACTTTTTGTAGCACACTGTAACATATATAGATCATACACTAGAGGCAAGCCAAGAGCACTGTATAGCAATCTGTATACCATATATCTACAGGCAAAGGTAGCTAAAAGTGTTTCATAAAATAGTTCAGAAAATATATCCTGCTGCTCTGCTGAGGGCTTTGCTGTGTGCGTACTGAACTTTGGCCCCTGGCTTGTCTTTTGTTGCTGTTGATTGTCTCCTGTCTTGAACTCTGCCACCCTGAACCTTTGCTGCTGCTAGATTTTTGGACTGTTTCTTGACAAAAGGCTTTTGCCTGTTCGCTTTTATTCCAATAAATAGTTGATTTGTTCCAGTATGTTTTTCAAGGTTTGTGCTAGCCCCCTTAGTTCCAGTGAATGGTAATTTTAATGCCACAGCAAAGACATTTTAGCAATTGTGTGATTCTAACTTTGTGGCATCAGTTTGGGGAAGTCCCTTTCCTGTTCCACCATAACTGTGCAGAGCACAAGAATCATAAACACGTGGTTTAATGAATTTGGTATGGAGGAACCTGAATGGCTTGCACAGAGTTCTGACCTTAACCCAACTGAGCACCTTTGAGATGAATTGGACCATTGATTGAGAGCCAGGTCTTCTTGCCCAATGTCAGTGCCTGACCCCACAAGTGCTCTTTTGGCTAAATAGACACACTTCAAAATCTTGTGGAATGCCTTTCCAGAGGAATGGAGGCTGTTATAGCTTCAAAGGATGGGTCAACTCCTCCTTATATGCCCATATTTATGCCCCTGATTTTGAAATAAGATGTCTAACAAGAAATCTAATGATAATTGTGGTGATTTGCCTGCCGGTCTGTGATACAGTAATTAAGATTGTTTAGCATAGCCAGTGTCCTTTGTTCAACACGGAATTATGAACCGGGCTTATTATCTCTTTTTAGTGTTTTAACCATTAGTGTCACACAGCACTTCCTAACCTCTCAGGTTTAGGCCTTCAAATACTCACAATCTTCTGTTGTAACATTGTTGTCGTTACTACCAGTTATCTGTTACAGGGAACTGTCTTGTATTTAGCTGCCTTATGTTCCTCAATCGGCGGGTTATTTAGGAAAATATATTAATTTTGTTTGCAATCATTCAAGATGAATTAAAGATGTCCAACAAATATAGGTGTGATAGTCATTGTACACATACTTTTGGTCATATAGTGTGTGGTATGTCAGCGTTGTCAGCTGAAATTATGCAAATTATGGTTGACCTGTGAACCTTATTTTTGCTCTGTGAGTTTCCTCCAAAAGTTTCAGACAATACCTCTCAGGTATTTCAGTACCAAATCTCTTCAGACGCGGCACAGACTGCTTGAGTCCTGTTTCTGGTAGGTGTTCGGTTGACTTGGTTGTTCTGTATGATGTATGATAACATATATGGAAACTAGAGGCTAGATGTTTTCAATACCTATATTAATATACAGTATGACCTTACACCTGTTTTACAACACTATGTTGCAATATTGCATAAGCGGTGTCTTGATTTATTATGGAAAAATAGCTACATTTTGCAAAGTTTAGAAAGTTACATAAGACCATCACTGTAGACTAGGAAAGGAAAGAAAAAAGATGAATATAGCGATATAGCTTTGTCTGAATGTCAATAACAGTGTACTTTGTAATCGGCAGTGTTCCTTTTAATGTGTATTATACGGGTATTTGCGACTCAAGAATGTGTTGTCTGTTACCTAAAGTAGTATGGTTCGATTTTAAATAGAATTTAATGGAGAAGATTTAATTATACCGCTGAACAAATGCCATTTCTTTGTATAAGTGCATTTTGCATCTTGCCGTTTCTTTTTACAATATTTCATACGATATAGGATCATCGGAATTTCCATTACCAATTTACATTTTTTTTTAAAAAAATCTATTTTTAGTTGAAGCTAGCTGTTTCAAATAATACAAGTGTGGAAATTCCGGTTTGTTTAGCCCTTGTGACACTTCGGTGGTGTCACAAACATGACATATGAATTAGGTTAAAAACATGAATTTGCCTCTCTAGCATGTTTAACAGTAAACCTTTTTATTCTTTCCTCCGCTGATGTAATCAATGAAAACAGATCCCTTTGAATAGCTTTATCTCTTATTATGGTGACAACCTATCACATGATTTGAATTAGGTTCTTCCTGCCAAGATGAATTAGTGCAAAATGGGTTCTAAACAGCTGAAAAAAGAAAGGAGCACATCATGCTTTTGGGTTAAACTACCCCTAAGCATAGGAATAACCCCCATAAACTATGTATTCCCTGAAAGCACATCACCCAAAGACCTCAAAGACATCTCATTTACCTTTCTTGGTATACCACCACGAATGTAAAGTGAGCACACGATATTGAGGTCTTGCCTTCTACCTCTTCTTTTTTTGCACATATAGGACACATAGGTCCAAAGTAGGATATTCAAGCTTGATTGCACAGCGACCGAAACTGTGTCTTTCAATATTGTAAGTGCAATCTTATTTTTTACATCATTTGACCAGATATACCTCCACCATGTTGTCTTTTAGATTTTATGAAATTATTATAAAGAATCTTACACAGATACACAGAAACATTTGATGGGCTTGACACTTCTATTGTGTTTGTGAGTGGAACTTACATGTAATTCAGTTACACACAAGCTTATTATTGTTTCTTTTCCCTTTTATGTTCTTGTGCCCCAGTTGTTTGTACATCGTTATCGCTCTCACTCATGTCCTTTATCGATCCAAACCAAAGGTGAAGTGCAGAACTTAGTGAAGAGCAGTCACAAATAAGGCATGGACAGTGGATCACCAAATGTCAAAGTTCAGAATTGAAAAATGTGCATGTCCCAAATGTGGCCTTTTTGCCCCCAAACAGCCAGGCAAACCCATGCATTGGTGGTATCACTGTACTCAGAAGATGTTACTAATCACATATTGGGATGTTGTGTGACAGTGACGTATACCAGGATCTGTTAATTCATACCTGAATAATATCTGAACAAAATCTGTGTGGAAAACAAAATGCAAACAATGACTACCACAAAGTTTAACAAAGACTGGTGGTAGGATTATAGCATGGAAATAGTTAAAATACTAGCATTTAAATTCCCTGAGGTTTCTAGTCTTCAAAAATATGTTTTTTTGGGGGGGTAAATTGCATTGGCCAGCTTCAAAGATACCCGAAATAGCACACGGGGGAAGAATGACCATATTTGGAAAAAATGGTTTTGAAATAGCAAAACGTTACTTGCAATTATTGCCCCATAACATGCAAAAAAGAAAGAAAACATAACAACATTGGGTATTTCTAAACTCAGGACAAATAGTAGAATCTAGTTAGCAGGTCTTTTTTATTAGCTTTGATAGACGAGTAAAAGATTTTTCAGGTAATAGTCAGAAAAAGTCATTTTTTCTCAACTTTTTACCAAATATTATACTTTTTTGTAGTAAATGATATGACACAATCAAAATAATGACATCTAAAGAAAGTCCTTCTTGTCCCCCCCCCAAAAAACAATATATAACTTGTTCAGTAAACAGGAAAGAAGAAAATTAAAGCTAAACACGAGTACTGCAGAAATGTTAATTCAGCCATTGTGACGAAGTGGTTAATAAAATGAAAGTAATGACCCTATGACACACAAATGATTAATTGTTACCCTGATTCACTTAGGTATGGTGTGTAACATTCAAATAATCTACCAACATCAGTGTAAGAAGTCTGTCTTACGACTAACTGAGCTTTTAGTTTTGATATGCTACTTTGTTCTTTCACTTTAGAGGACAAGTTCATTTTTCGTTTTAGAATGATTTGCTTTGAACGTTTTTAAATAGGGGAAAAATTAAAACCGACTTGTCTTATGTACAGTTTATATAAAAATGTCTATGTTATTCTTGCGATGTTTGTAGTGATAGATACAATGTTTGTTTACCTTTTGTAATGTAGATACAAAGTAAAATTGAGAAGCTCAAGATGTCAGCAAATTCAGCTCCCTGGGAAACTGCAGGTATGTGTTTATTTTTACTACAAATTGATTTATGTGGTACTATGTGAAGTATTGTCACATTCCTATAGTTTGGTACTAATGTAAAGTAAATTGAATAAAAAAACAAACCACATATTACTAGAAAGCTAAAGCCAGTGTTTTCTCACTTTCTGGCTCACCTTCTGATGCTCTCACTCTTGAAAGTCCTCTCTCACCCTCTCTCACAATGTCTCCCTACCTTCTTTGCCAACCTTTCCTGCGGCTCAGTTTCTTCTTTGGCATGTTCTTGTTCTTCTGTCTTCTTTCTTCTGTCCTCAGTCTTTGTCTGCTTTTCCCTGTGTCTTCTGTCAGCCTCTTGGTTACCCAGTCCTCTGATTGGAGGAACAGGGGAGAGGCTGTTCTCATGACTCCGCTCTTTTGCAGAAGTACTCTAGTAAATCAGAATATTGCTAAAAGATTCATGGAAAAAGAGAGGTGCAGAAATAGCACTGTCAGATAATTTGTTTCTGTAACACACAAGTTCCAGGAGCTTCATCAGAGATGTGTTTTACAAAAGTCTAGCTGAAGCTTCTGCTTTTCATTTTCACTCAGTGTTTTTGAGATATTGTTTGAAATTACCTTGTGAAGCTGGAAACCTATTGACTATGTTGTATTACAAGTAAAATAGGGCACCGCCCTAAAGAGAATTTCCGGCAAAATGGCAGCACTTCTGGTGACATCCTCCCACCCAATTGGAGGATCAGATGAGAGGATGTCACTAAAATCACCGTCATTTTGGTAGAAGTTAGACCCAAGTTATGTCCCATCCTCAAATTGGGTGAGAAGCTGTCACCAAAAGCACCGCCATTTTGCCCTAAGGTGAACTTTTGCCAAATTTTCTTTCGGTGAGGTCAGCCTTGGTTTCACAGCAGGGTCACTTGACATAACCCCATATGTTCCTGTGTACTCATGCAGGTTGAAAATAGTTAAGAAAGGGACCTTCCAGACTGGTCGAAAGTGCTCTTTCCAAACTATTTTGAACTAGTAGGAAGAGACAGGAACAAGTGGTCGCAGGGGTTGCCTGGGCCCCCTAGAGACACGGACCCCATCACATTTGCAACCTCTGTAACCCCAGTAGTAACTCCACTGCACAAAAAACATGGTAACATTTGTTGCTTTTGCCTATGTTTTCTGTATTAACATATGGTTGCTTCTATTGGCACTTTCACTGGCAGGCTCAATGCAAAACAGTCATTACACAACATGAGTTCTTTTGAATGACTATGCTGGCCTGCAACAGTGCCACCACTTGCTGCCCCCCTTGTGGTCTCTGTAGGTCGGGGTGATAGGGAGTGCTTACATCAGCGATCATAAAACTACAGTATCAAAGCTTCCTCTTCATCATATATATTTGAAGGTTTCGATTTGAAGAAAAAAAACCCTTTTTGATATGCATTAATGTATATTTTGTTTTCTGTAGAATGTTCTGTCATGACAGATGATCCTCAGGAAAAAACAGAAGAAATTATCAACACTTTGGAAATCATAGATAGAGGTACAATAATAGTATATTTTTAACCAAAATAATTACAGTATGCTTCTAATATGCATATTAAAAACAACATGTAAAAGTTACCGTTAAGATACGCTTAGAGTAACAGTTTGCCGTACTCCCCTGTAAATAAAATACATTTATTGTTGGAACCCTTCTGGATGTGACTGGCCTAGATTTGGAGTCCATTTGTAGGAGTTGGCCTAACAAGACAATCACCTATTCCCATATTTTAAACCTCTGCGTTCTAGGAGTGGTCTTTCCGGTACTTGTATTCCAGAATTAGTGAGAACAAGTAAAGGAAAATGGATAACGGTTGCTCCAGAGACAGGCCTGAAGCAGGGTGCAGATTGTGTCTCCCCTGATCTCCCTTGTAACCGGACCATGATGGAGCACTGTGTCTAACTGGCCAAATTTTCTTTCGGTGAGGTCAGCCTTGGTTTCAAAGCGGGGTCACTTGACATAACCCCATAAGTTCCTGTGTACTCATGCAGGTTGAAAATAGTTAAGAAAGGGACCTTCCAGACTGGTCGAAAGTGCTCTTTCCAAACTATTTTGAACTAGTAGGAAGAGACAGGAACAAGTGGTCGCAGGGGTTGCCTGGGCCCCCTAGAGGCACGGATCCCATCACATTTGCAACCTCTGTAACCCCAGTAGTAACTCCACTGCACAAAAAACATGGTAACATTTGTTGCTTTTGCCTATGTTTTCTGTATTAACATATGGTTGCTTCTATTAGCACTTTCACTGGCAGGCTCAATGCAAAACAGTCATTACACAACATGAGTTCTTTTGAATGACTATGCTGACCTGCAACAGTGCCACCACTTGCTGCCCCCTGTGTGGTCTCTGTAGGTCGGGGTGATAGGGAGTGCTTACATCAGGTCAGATTTAATTATCAATTATGCAAGGCCACCACTTCCCTTCTTGTGGAAGAATGCTTTGAGAAAGACCCTTAATAATGAAAAACATTCAAACATTTAACGTCTCCTATAAAATATGGTAACTTGCAGCTTTCCAGAAGTGGAAATAAATATAGCACACCTATTTTTTTCTAAAAAACAATACAAAACAGATCCTCAGCACAGATATTATGGTTACACGTCAGTTTCCATTTTGCACTGTCAGGGACTGGGTCCATACAGACGATTGCAATGTCCCAGGGCACCCAAGGATGGAGTTCAGGAGTTATTGTGCAGTAGTGGAGTTGGACAGGGTCTGGTACAGGGCAACTGCACTCACCAGCGTGAGCATCTAGGGTTGTGAAGCCACATACCAGTGCCCTGACATAGCACCTAATGTTGACTAGAACAAAAGAGAACTTGGAGATATCCTGCAGGCACCTTGGAGCAGGCATGAAACATAGCTCTAGAACCACACGCAGGATGCTGTAGGCTGGGAGTATGAGAGCTAAGCAGAGCATATAGCAGAAACATAACAAGCAAGGAGGACAGAGCAAGGAACAGGGAGACCGAGCAAGGAACATAAGAAGACAGGACATACCTGGTACAGAACACAACTAAGGAAAGGGAACAAGGCAAGGAACATAAGGGATGGAGTGAGGAGCCGGAATCCTCGGAAGCTTCTCCTTTAAGCAAGGAAAGGACATCTTAACTCGGACATAGGGAGAGGAGAGAGGAACCGAGATCCTCAGATGATTCAGGGAAAGGAGGGCAAAACATCAATACAAGAACTAGCTTAAGACTATGTGATAACAATTGGAGATTCTGTCACATCATATGGCCATAGTATGCTTAGCCCACCACTACGCCAAAGTACTCCAATATTCGGTGGGTCCTAACGCTAAACCCTGCCTACTGAATCACTAATAAGCTGAAACCAAACATTGAATCTAAACACAAAACCAAGGACATACTTTTAGACTGCAGACTGAGACAAACATAACGGGTGGGGCACAACTTATAAAGGAAACAGAACTGAAGCAAAGAGCAGAACTAGAATCCAGGAATCAAAGGTTCAGGACAGAACATACGGAAATGCAAGAATGGATCACAGCAAGACATGGGAACTGAGGCAAGGCAAGGAAACTATAGATGAGCAGCTCCGCAGCCTGAATGGGACCTGAATTAAAGCGGCCCTTACATGTAACATTATATAGTGTGTGCATAGGTTATACAAGTTAATGAGTTCCAGGTGAAATTACTAGGAAAAAAAATATATAATTATGTAAAAAAAAATGTGAGATGCTTTCTAGCAAAGATATCACCTTTAGTGTTATTTCATGCAACATTATATGGTATATACTGTATCAAGTATATTTTTTAAGAAAGTATATATAAATTGTGTATGTCTAAATTTCATTTTCAAAAATCTATTTTAATTTAAGTATGTTTATTTCATTTTCCAAGGAGGCAACCAAGAATGCTTACAAAAGCTTGAAGAACTGAAAAAGAGAATATGTGTCATTAACGTTCAGCTTTTCAAAATATTTCAAAAGCCTGTAGAAGAAGGTAAAATATGTATATAAATATAGTATGTCCTCAAACAGATCTAGAGATAGAAGTATGATGTACAACTTGGCATAAGATTTGGATACTGAAATCATCCACAGTGCCAATACAGGGTCTACATGTGCCACACTCCAATCAATCCCTCCTTGGGATTTCCAGGATAGTATAAGCATTGTATTAGCTGATTCTCTAAACTCTTCCCTGCTGCCAAATTTATCACAATGTCTTCTTCCTCATGCTATATTAGTATATAGTAGTATAGTAGTATATGTGGCGATCATAAAACTACAGTATAAAAAGCTTCCTCTTTATCATATATATTTGAAGGTTTCGATTTGAAGAAGAAAAAAAAAACTTTTTGATATGCATTAATGCATATTTTGTTTTCTGTAGAATGTTCTGACACAACAGATGATCCTCAGAAAAAAACAGAAGAAATTATCAACACTTTGGAAAACATAGTTAGAGGTACAATAATAGTATATTTTAACCAAAATAATTACAGTATGCTTCTAATATGCATATTAAAAATAACATGTAAAAGTTACTGTTAAGATACGCTTAGAGTAACAGTTTGCCGTACTCCCCTGTAAATAAAATAAACTTATCGTTGGAACCCTTCTGGATGTGACTGGCCTAGATTTGGAGTCCATTTGTAGGAGTTGGCCTAACAAGACAATCACCTATTCCCATATTTTAAACCTCTGCGTTCTAGGAGTGGTCTTTCCGGTACTTGTATTCCAGAATTAGTGAGAACAAGTAAAGGAAAATGGATAACGGTTGCTCCAGAGACAGGCCTGAAGCAGGGTGCAGATTGTGTCTCCCCTGATCTCCCTTGTAACCTGACCATTACAGAGCACTGTGTCTAACTGGCAAAGCCTCTATAGTGACCTTACTATTTTATTATTATTATTTATTGTTTTATATAGCGCCATCAAATTCCGTAGCGCTGTATAATTGGTAGACAGGACATAACAAGTCGTATGCAACATAACAAATTGACTTACAGAGACAACAAGTGAGGAGGGCCCTGCTCAAACTATTTAACATCATAGCCCGGCACACAGCATGTAATACGGCAGCTAGAGAACTGCAGCCAATATACGTCCTATACCAATATATATACATGCCTAAAATACCTTTTGATTCCTTACTTGTAGTTACACAGGCTCCTTCTGTTGCATGTGTCTGCTGTTTTAGACACATCTTTTGAGCCCAGCATAGTGCGCAAACCTACAGCTATTTTGACCTTTTTAATATCAATATTAATATTAATATCACTCTATTTAACAAGTTGCGTGCATTTGATAATAAACATCCTCCCAATACACAAAGCAGAGTTGTTGATTTCTCTCCTTCCCTGCCGTTATATCTGGTTTATCACATTTTTACAGTGCTCTTATGTTGCTGATTTTGTATTGGATTGTTAAAAACATTAATAGTATTTTTCTTGGTTTACTCTAGAGCTGGAGAAAAGCCCGCTAACTTGTGAGTATAAATACACACACTATCATTTCTTTTCTCATTTATAAATTAACGAATATAGATATTTATCTCTATAAATGTATTTGGGATGAGTACAAAAATACAAATGAAACCAAAGTGTGACTCTGAAAATGTTTGATATAATGCAAGATTACTCACTCACATGTGTTTGAGCCTATGAATACCGGCTCAAGTCTAACTGGTGTTGTTATTCTCCAAAACTAAGACATTTCAGAGTCAGGTACTTCGACATAGCTAATGTAGAAAACAAGAGAAAATGCCAGACAAAGCATAACAAATATAATAAACAATTTTATTACAACAAGGCTTACCTTAAAATGCTAAAAGCAAGTATCTCATTTTACTTGCGTGTAGGATCCGTTTGGAGACTGCTGTCCTGCTACAAAACTTCCTTTTCGCTCCAGCTGTAAATTTATTGCAAGGTTGTTTCTGTCCTCCAAGTCTCGGTACGGTCAGAGTTCATACTGATACTCCCTCTTTTCTCAAGTACAAAGCGTTCCGCCATACCGACTAGATTGTAAACTCACAAAAGCCCTCTTCTCCTTTTGTACCAGTTTGTTATTGTTTGTGATTTTACGATTATCCTACTGACTCTGATTGTAGAGCGCTACGGAATCTGCTGGCGCTATATAAATAAATGTAATGCAATAAAAGGCTTATTCTTCATGTATATGGATGAGTCATCCCAAATACGTTTGTAGAGATAAATATCTCTGGTTGGGAAGTACACTTACCTTGTTTGCTGCACTTGGTTAGGGATTCAGGCACCTTATGTACAGAAGGACTTGCCCAGACTGCATCCATAGGAATTACCCAGCCCCCAGATTGCACCCACAGCAGTCTCGGAGTCTTGGGTCTTTTTTCAGTCAGGTCTCCTCTTAGTCTTAGGCTCACATGCACCCTTTATTCATTCTATACCAATAACAATAACGGATACGCTGTCATAATACACGCACATAATACTCATGCCTGCCCATAACCACACGCCTGCTCACACACACACACACACACATGCACATTTTACACTCTTGCTTGTCCTTAGGAATACTTGCTCTAACTTACAAACTTTCTCATTATATCCCGCTTTGTATTTATCACTATTTAGCACTGTCCTTTCTTATTATCTCTCCCCTTTCTCTTTATTTCAGCCTCCTTGTTTCTCTCTGTCTCTTTCATTCTCTTTTTTCTCCCTCTTTTTTGATCCCCTATCCCATTAACTCTCATCCCGTCCTTTCTATCTCTACCCTTTCTGTTGTCTCCTATCATCTTTCTCTTTATTTCTACCTTTTTTTCCCTACTTCTATCCTTTTTCTTTCTTTCCCCTGTCTTTAATCCTTTCACTTACCTTTTTCCCCATCTCTCCCCTTTCTGTAGGTCTCTTCTCCTCTCTTTTTGGTCTCCTCTTTATATTTCCCTTTTCTTTTATCTTCCTCATTTTCTCTTTTATCACTTTCCATTTTCTTTATCTGATCTCTTCTATTTCTCTTTATCTCTGCCCTTTCTCATTCTCTCCCTTTTCTTTTTATCTCATGTCTCCTCTTTCTCTCCCTTTTTCATTATTTCTCTAGTCTCATTTCTCCCTAGTCCCTCTTCTTTCTCTGTCTCTCTTCCTTCTTACCTCTGTTTGTTTCCTTTCTCTTTACCTATCACCTTTGCCCCATGTCTTCTCATCTCTCCCCTTTTTCATTATCTCTCACCTTTTCACGGTCTCTTAACTTTCTCATTATCGCTCCCTTTTCTTTCTATCTTATTTCTCATTATCTCACCTTGTTCTCTCTCTATATATATCTTCCTTTTTCTCACTTTCTCACTCTACCCTTCACTTACCTTTCCTGTAGCGAGAGAACAAGGTCTGTTTGTGCAGGGCCATATCTCCCTGCTCCGCCGCACCGTGTGCATTCTGTTTGAGCAGGCCCCTGGCTTACCTGGTCTGTCGCACTGTGCATGGTTTTAGTGCTGAGCGCTCGTATATGATGTCATATTTTGGCGATCAGCATTAATATCAATAATTAATCTGTATAAACAGACCTTACCCCCCCTTACTTCGGGCCTGTTCTAGAGGGCCATGGCCCCATCTGCCCCCTGGCAAAGCCACTCACTTGAAGCCTCTCCATCTTTAGCTCCAGCATGCAGGGATTTATACCGCATGGAACAGAAACTGAAAAGTGACAAATCACAAGTGAAACCCAAACGAGAGAAAATGGTTGCTCTATTAATGACGCAGAGTAATCATGCCAAGGGAGAATTTTGGAAAGCCTTCCAGGATATGGAATACGACTCCTTGGCAAAATTACTTAAGGAAGGGTGGCAGACATTTGGTAAGAAACTTATATGTTTATTTGTTAAAATTTATGTGTAACAAATTTTGCGTCTGTATGTATGCGTCACAATATTTAAAGACAGGCAAGTTCAGTTTAACGGGTTAATGAAGATCTCTGATTTTTTTTAAGGACTATATTTTGTAAGGTCAATGATAAAAATAAATCCGTGTAATGATATTTACAGAATAAATGATTTTTACAGAAACGCAATATATCTTTATAAGATATTTGTATCACGTAGGCTACCCACTTAATTTCTTGTTCTCATGATCTGCATGAATATTTCTGTTTAGTATATAGAGATGAAGATGATATATATTACTATAGCATCTGAGAGATTATTGTTGCTATTGCTCCTGTGCATGCACAGTACGCGAGACACTTTGCATATTGCAATTCACCACATAGATTTAACAGGTACTTTTACAAAATCCACAGTAATAAATAAGCACTTATGTGTCTTTGTATTTTTTTTTTGCTTTAGAAGTAAATGTCTTTTTTGAACGTGTAGTAAAAAATATTCCAGAAGGACACTGGCCTCAATTTCTGAGTGAATTAGGAATCAAAGATTCAGAGAGAGAATGCGAAGAAGAAACAACTGGGTCTGAGACAAAAGTAAAAATATTGCAGAAGTGGATAGATACAACTAGTATTGACCATATCAGAGACAAGCTCCGGAAAGCCTGGACTAAACTGGGATACCAACAAGAGGGTTTTATGTCCGATGCCTATCGCCATACAGGTAAGAAAATTTGGTTAAGGGCACTGCCCACAGCTATTTATTACCCCTGATCAGCCATATAACATAACTTCTTGGGTCCAGCTTTCTGTGTCACATACGATCCACAACCAACCCGATCCACAACCCACCCGATCCACAACCAACTAGACTTGGGCACCAGGGGGCTCTTCGTGTTCGTCGTATTCCGCAAATATTCGCCCGTTCCTGTCTTCTCTTCGGGCGAATATTCGCGGACATTCTTCGTGCTCGTTTAATCTTCGTTTCCCTCCTGGTTGCCTAGCAGGGGTTAATACGGGGTTAACAACACATCAAAGCAGCAGCAGCTGCCGTGAAGGTACGTGTGTGCAGCTCTATTGGTCGTTTCGGCAGGGGGCTGGTCTGGCATCAACGAGTGAATTGCAGAACTGCAGAATTCCTCCTCCTGTACCTCACCCTCCTCGGACAGCATTCCCATTTTACGCTGCCAGTCACGCACCTTGTTGACCAATTGCTCCCGGTAGCTACTGAGAACATTGAATTTCAAAGCTAGCTTTCCCTTAATTCTTGGATCACAAAGGCACGCTAGCATCATTTCGGGACTCTCTTCCATTCGTTTGCAAAGGTGTACTTTTAGCAGATCCTTCAGCTTCCTGACTATGGCTGCTACGTCAGGATGTAGAGTGCCACCTTGAACAGCCTCACGGTTTTCAAGGAACACATCCATCTTGCTGCCTAGATGGGAGAACACTGGAATTACCTGGGCCAGACTGGCAGTGTTTGAGCTTAAATTTTCTGTGGCATCCCTGAATGGCTTAAGTACTGCCACTAGCTGGGCGATCACTGTCCAATCCTCCCTATTCAATGGAGATGTAATCCCAATATTGTGCTCTGAGGCAAGATTATGG
>VKOC01021351.1:0-48730 GCA_009364415.1 Spea multiplicata | reverse complement strand
TTAAGGTGCAGGTAGAGGTAAAGGTGGCAAACTAAGGGGAATCTAAATCCTGGGGGGAGTGAAGATTATTAATGTATTTATTTATAAAAGTATGGTGTCAGTGATATTCTCTGAATGATTTGAATCCCTGTAAGATTCGGATCCCTGTAAGATTCAAATCTTTTAATGATTTGAATCTTTGAAAGATTTGAATCTTTGAACAACTCTTTGAGTTCCTCTGTGAATTAATAAGCTGTAACCTGATCTGCAGATGACTCTAGGATCAGGTTACAACTGCATGATTCACACACTGAACTGCTACAAATGAAACGTTCAGTCTACTGAACCGACTCATCTGGATCACTCAAAAGAATCGGATCAAAAGAACGATTCATTCATGATCCGGACACCACAAATGCTCATAGGATCCACATAGGTGTTTAAAGCATTGACGATTTCCGTAGACCAAAGATCTATTCAAAAGAGGGCATATTTTATGTAGCACATAACGTATATAAAGTCTTTTCTTTATACATTAGAAGTCTGGTCTATTGTCTTGTGTGAGCAGTTGCCATATTCACGTGTAACCAATTATTGATTTCCTTCTGACTTCTCACTTCAATAAAACATTACTCAGAAGCTGTAATACTAAAGCATCTTTACAAGCGTAATGTAGGTATGGACACTAAATGTTGTTCCATCATTTGCATCATTTGTTTTGCATAATTTCTTTGGAAAAAATCCTTTTCGATTGACTTTCTCACTTAAACTTCAGCTTGCTTCTGCTATTGTTTTCAGATTTTTTGGTTTAAATTTCCCACAAAGGAGAATGCTTTATAGCCTGCATACCCATGGTAGCAGTCTCCAATTTTAGAAAAATGTTATTAACATAAAACTCAAACATTCTACATAGTTAGTGGAACAAAAACCTTAAATTAAACTTAATTTACTTCACCAAAATAATCAATTAACATTTTTGTGGGAACAAATGGATTTCTACAGCAATTAGCATTTTAGATATAGAGAGTTTATTGTCTTAATCTTGGGGAAAACATCTTGTGTTCAACAGACAAAAATACTTTTTTCATACCATTAAATTTAACAAATGCTATTTACTGTGGGAAAAATAGACATATCAATCTGATTATAATTACAATTTAAAACAGGAAAAATAATTGTGAATACCTCAGAGGGATCACTTGAACTAAAAAGTTTCAAATGATAGTAAAACTCTTGCTCATGTTAGAGATTTATAGTTACATTAACATACAAAAATGTAAATTTTTATACTGATGATTTCCAAGGTAATAAAAATTCACTTTATTTTAGTACAAAAAAACAGCTAAATGTAGTGAACATGTTTTTACAGTGCTATCCTTAGTATTGAATGCGTCATATAAAGTTAATTTGCAAAATCAATATGTTCACAATTTAAACATTTGATCAGGGGCATTTGGGTGATATCATTATATATTTATTATGATTTCAAAAGGAGCCAAACGATTATGTGATAATAAATGGCTTCATATGATCACTAGCCTTAAATAGCTTAACAAAGGCCTTGTTTGGCCGAAACGTTGCTTTTTTTGTTTTGCTTTCTCTGAATAAAGTAACCTAACTATTGGAAGCTGTTTTAAAAAGATTTAAAACCTTATGATTCAATAGCTTGTAACACCTTTAGCAGTAATAACTTGAAGTAATTGTTTTCTGTGTGTCTCTCACATTGTTGTGGAGGAATTTTTGCCCACTCTTCTTTACAAAGTTGCTTCAGTTCATTGAGGTTTGCAGGCTTTTGTTTATGCACAACTCTCTTAAGGCCCCGCCACAGAATTGCAAAAGATAAGACTTTGGCTTTTATAGAAGTGGTCACATTTTCTAAAGATCAATTAATCAAGGGCATTTGATTGGCAGCATCTGTCTTCTACTTAGCATCTTAATTCATATGGAGATAGTAAGGATGTACTTAGTTTTTCACACATGGCTTCTCCATTTTCCGTCCTCCAATCGGTAGTACTGAAATCTTGCCCCAAGGTGAACCTTGGCTTTCCTTGACATCCCACAAATTTCAGATAAATATTCAGAGATTTTTACTTTATTTCCATCAAATTCGTGGGGGATCTGACCTTAATATCGTGGCTTTTTACGAATTGCCGAATTTGAAAAAATTCTATAAATTTGCAATTTGTACAAACCCAAAAAGTCTAATATATATCTTTCTATATTTATATAATTTGTTTCTTTTTGTGTATTATATATATTATATATATTCTTAACATTTAAAAATTAATGATCTTGTAGAATTCTTTTTTTTTCATTGTCGTCATTTTTCCTTATAACTAAAGTAAATAACAAGGTCATTGTAAGTTTGGTGTATGTTTCAAGACACCCAATGCTTTGCCAGCAAACAACATGTGGCATAAATACGCTTGACTGCAGGAAGGTTGAACTGATGTGAGTGGAAAAGATTCAGGTGTCCTGATTTTCAAAATACCTCAGTTATATAAAATTTCCATAGGTTCCCAGCAGTTATAAGATCTACATTATGGTTTCAAAACTGTTGACTATTTACATTTAGTATCCTGGGTTTGCAAGTCTAATTTTGAAAAAAGAAAGCAAAACAATACCCACAAAATGATCTATTGTTGTATACTAGACAATCCAAAATATCAGCAGCATTCAGAGACTTTTGAAGCACCTATTTGGCCACCAATTTCCTGCGCTTTTTTCACCAATGATGGAATGATTATTGGAAAAAGCGCAGGAAATTGGTGATTTCCTGCGCTTGATTTTGCATATGATTTTTTGAATAGGTTATGCGTTGCGGCACAGAAATCCAGCCGAACCAGTGGTCTCTTTTCGGGCTAAGTTGCTGGGAAAGGATTTTAAAAGTCTTTATGAGCGACCCTATTGGTCGCCAGCAGGGGCTCGTCTGCCATCATCCAATGAAATACAGGTGTACTTCATTGGTTGATGGCATAGGAGGCCCCTGCAGGCGACCAATAGAGTTGCTTGTATGGACATTTAAACTCCCAACGCCAAAGCTGCCCCCTTCTAAAAAAAAACAACGGAAAAAACAAAGTAAAAAATGAACACAAGGAAGGCACGTGAATATTCGCCTGAACAGAAGACAGGAACTGGCGAATGTTCGCGGAATACGAAGATTTTTTCTCCGAACACGAAGACGAACACGACGACACCACCAGCCGCCAAGTCTAGTAATCATGTCCCTCTATTCGCCCCTTCTTGGCTAAGGTTGCATGGGTGATCAGGGAATGCTACTGCATCACTCTCCAATCTCACATCCCAAGTACAAGAAATCATTAACAATACATTTCTTAAATGCAGCTAAAACTATCATCCCGAGGTATTGGATACGCCACCTATTCGGGCATGGCTTAAAAGCATTATATTTATATACTAGATGGAGACTTTAATCATGTCTGCGAGAGGCTTGGGATTCCAAAATGAGGTTAAGTGGCTCTTATGAAAAGAGTTTATAAACTCAGCATCCTTTCAAACCATTATTGGGACTGGAACCACTACCCAGTTACCCAGTGGTCCCCGTCTGGACCCTTATAGCATCCCGCACAACAAACAATTTATCCCTGCTGTGCCTAGCGGTGGGGCGGGGGGGCCATCCGCTCTGGGTGCCGCTCATCAGGGGAGTGCCACGATGCCGGTACCCCTCCAGTGATGCAGGCTCTGTTAGGGAGATCAAAGATCTCCCTCTAACCAGCTTAAAGCCAGTCAAGGGAGCGGGAGGTCTGTTAATGCAGCCCCCACCAAACATTATGACCTCAGACGTTTTAGGGAGGGGCTTCTCATATAGTGCTCGCTTATAGGCTGAATCAGACTTTCAACTGTCTAGCTCCCTATTGAAATCCATGACTCGTTATGTACCTTGCCCTTGTGTGGTACACATACTGTATAGTGGTTGGTTAGCTATCTTGAGTGTATCCTGGTATCCTACCCTGGCCTGTGTATCAACCATTCTCTGATCTCCACCTGGACTGACCTTTTGCTTGTGACCACTATTATTCTCTGATCTCTGCCTGGACCGACATTTTGCTTGTGACCCCGTCTGTTCTCTGACCTCCGCCTGGACCGTGTTCAGCTAGCTATCGACTACTTCTGTTTATAAACTGTCATATTATTGGAGCCTCCCCTAGTCCCTCAGCTACCCGCACCTAGAGGCTCAACCCTTGGGGAAAGGTGGTTGGAGGGTTAACCTTCTCCTCTCCCTCTGTACCTGGGATCCTACTCACCTGTATCATTACACTAAGGCACAAAATCAACATTCACTTGTGGCTGCCCTTTACAGGGCTCTGTGAGTCTAGCCATACCTGCATGACAATTGTAACCTGACCAGGTCACAACAAATGGCTACCAGCTCATTAGGAAAACCTAGTTGTGCAGATGGACTGCTGGTGGTGTTAGACAAACTCTGTCCCATAAGGTTCAGTTCAAACAGGCATCACATGACAGAAGACAATGCTTTAACCTACTGAAAAATTTCAATCAAATTCAACATGAGGTCACTATTTCATAAGATAAAGATAGTGTGGTAGTATGGTTTTACTTTTACTCAATAATATCATGCAAATTATATATTGGTATGTGTGTCCACTTATTTATAAAAAAACATGAATACTCTTGAACATCAGAGACTAATATTTTATTTTGAGCTATGTTAAGTTTGTACAGTAGAAAACCTTGCAAACCAACTGCTTACACAAGGCCATGACCATTAGAGATGTGCAAATTTTCAGCCAAACCGAATGAACAGGGAACAAAATTCATGGACCAAAAACAAACTGAAAAATTAGTCTGAATCATTTTTGGCCCATTTGTTTTCGTGCAATGAATTTCATTCTCTGTCCATTCAATTCAGGGGCATTTTTAATTTGGGAATGATATTCATTGCCCGATGCTGTTAGGGATATTAATGAGATGAAATAGGCAAAACAAATATTCTATCACATGCACAAAATGCTAGCGCTATTAATTATTGTAGGACCACACCCCCAATATTAATTTAAAGAGTTACCCTATATTTTATCTCTGATCCTAAATTCTTTCAGGTCAAAATGTATAATTAAAAATGAGATATTATACCATCACGATCAAAATAATATTTATTGTAAAAACACAATCTACAATATATATATTATATAAGTCATTATTGATTGGTTATCAAGTATGAATCATTATCCTATGAGTCCAACACATACAAAATGTAACAAGTGAACAAGCACATTGCATAAACATTTCAGCTTAATCAAATTATATCACCTTATATAAATGACATTTGTTAATATCAAACCAATTAATTTCCAATTCACTCAGCAACCAAAATAAAACCCAAAAAGTAATAATCAAGGTGGTAACAAAAAGATCACTATCTCTCTGTATGAGTGTGTATCAGTGTTACTAATACAATTAAAAATAATTTAATAACGTCTAAAGAGTATTAGTGAAATTTCTAATAGATGCAAATAATGTCAAACTTCAGTTACAGGTAAAAATGCTTTTTACATAATTGTCATTATTCTGGGTTATAAGCTGCAGTCTCACAAGCGTGATACACAATAATGTCATATACTATTTCCCCAAAGAAGGAAATAAATTGTTCTATATTGATTATAATATTTACCACCAACTGTTGCTGTGGTCCAACTGGTCCTTGTAGATATCAATCCAGGTTCAGTGGCCTGAAGAATGTTAGATACTCAAAGTAATTATGAGAGTAAAAATATGGTGCCAAAATCATGTGATGTTCAGAAATTCAATTGTCTGGCGCCCTCCTTTGTTTAAAACATAAACATTTAAAGACAGGGCTTATTAACATATTCTCCACCTATTGATTGAAATCCTCATTGTGGATTTTACTCATTATAATGAAAATATCCTAGCATATTTGCACCATTGTATTTCCATTATTGACCTCTAATAGACCCTCCGGTCTAAGAAATAACTTTAAGACATCTGGAATTTGTCCTTAATTATATGTATCTCTAGAAGATAATACCTCCTAGGTCATAAATCAGTTTCGGTGCTCCCATAGATTATAAACTAATTAGGAAATACTTGCTGAAACAGCTATAAAAAAATCCTTTTGACTCATGTTCATGTAATATACAGAAAATACTTCTTTTCCCACCTAAAATATCTGACAGTGCCCACATGATCAAATCAAGGGAGAGAAAGTCACAGCAAGGGCCATTGTTTTGCCCTCACTTGAACTTGGAGCAACATGGAGGCTTTTGCTGTGACATCCTCTCCCCGATCTTTATATGATTATAGAATTATTGCTATGTGTAAGTGTTCTTAAATGATATCAACTAAACTGTTATATCTTTATATACATCAAATGCATCACCACACAGTTCACATTGAATGTTTAATAGTAATAGCAATTATCAAATAAAAGGGTTATATGATTATGCATATTTATTTGCTTTAAAACGTAGGGCACCACAGTTGGCAGCTGTACACCTTTAGAGCTATAATGTGTTAGGTGGACTACATGGGCACATGGTGGCCTTAAGTGCTAACAAACAATTTTAATTAAATGAAATATGAAAAGCAACTAAAAGGGGGAGAGGTTGACTATATGTTGCCTAACTACAGAAGAAATGAGGCAATACAAAATAACTAATAATAAAAGCTACTTAATCCATGTTATATCAATTGGAGTATCACTTACATTAACTACATTACTTGTCTCAAATGTGGAACACTGAAAAACTTGAATCCAGTACACATGCTTTCTCCTAACCTGAAGAGTTTTTATATATTTACTAATATCCTTTCAATTTTGGAAAATTACGACAGGGGATTGCCAAGGCCGCCTTGCACCAATATCATATCTGGTTGCCCATAGCTGTGTTGTGTGATACATTGCCACCTGTTCTGTTAAACATTAGGAATTAAAATAGCTAAAGGTAAATAAGTTTTTATTCACTCAGTCTATTCCACACATTTTAGTGTAATAATTTTGTAAATATTGATTTATAGGAGATGCCATTCACTTCAGGTCAGGTGCTTAAAATAACCATTATGATTGTATTTGTACTAATGGTTGAATATGTATTTGCATATAGAATTGTGGCCAGTGATAATAGTATGCATGGTTATTTATATCATTGTATAAATAACAATTACTCTTTATAAAACATATGCCCTTTTAATTATGGGAATCTATGTTTGAAATCTATATTTAGTTTCTAATGTTAGCAAACAAGTGTAGATTTCTGGTACCAATACAAAACTTAGACACCAAAAGAATAACATATAAATAATACCTTCTCTTGTGTTAATGATTACAGAATGTTTGGAAAATCAGGTGATTAACAAGTGCTTTATATTCCGTGTAATCAAAGCAAGTTTACAAAAATCAGTGTCAGAAAAAAAAAACCTTGCAACTTCTGTTGAATGTATGGTAATTCATTCAATAAATATATTTAACTATTAAAATTAAGATTGCTTACTGGAGCACTGACCCCATTTGTTCCACTGCCGATTTCCAACAAACTAAGCCAAGATCCAGCTATGAAATGCTATTGCATGTCTTAAATTTTAATAATAGTTTTTACCCAATTCTCTCCCCCCGATATTACAGGCTGTGTAAAATTAGTCACTTCCAGAGAACTTTTGCAGAGGAAGTGAACTTTTGAAGGAAATATTTATAGATGAATCCCCATAAAATATAAAGGAAGATTGGGGTTTAAACAGTTTATTCCCTCCAAGAGCTCCAGGTATGGAGTCAAATTCTACAAATTATGTGAAAGTGTCAGTGTTTATACATACTCCTTCCAAGTGTATGAGAGCAAGGACCTTGACCCACCAGGTTGCCCAGACCATCTAGACACGAGTGCCAAAATTGTATAGGACCTCCTACATCCGTTACTGAACAAAGGGTATCACTTTTATGTGGATAATTTGTATTCTAGTGTCTCTTTGTTCAATATTCTTTTTTTGCCTTGCCATAGTAGCATGTGGCACAATAAAGTCAAACCATAAAGGATTCATCAAAGAAGCTGCAAAAACCAGGCTAAAATGGGCCTTTGTGCCAAGAGAAGACGTTTAAGGACAAGAAGAATGTGTACATGCTCGCCACCATCCATTATTACAACACGGTTTCTACTTGTGTCAGATGCCAAACACAGTTATTTGGAAAGCCTGTATGTATTAAGTGCTAACAGGTATTTGGAGAAGGGGGATTGCTACAAAAAGGTCACCATCTATATGATGCAGATTTCCACCTAAAATTCATTTCAAATCTAAAAAAAAAAATTAAAAAATGTGAACATTCCTGCAATATCAGCTCCAATTTATTTCAGGAAAAATAGAGCTTCTACTTTTTGGGCCTGTGATGTGTCATTCCCTAACAGAAATGGGGCTGCACATTTTCCCAAACCCCAAAGCTGCTAAACTGTCCCAAATCAGATATAGGCACTCCACATTTGAATACTGGATTGTGTATGTTCTAGCTTTGACCCCACAACTTCCACACAGCTTCTCGAAAACTGACCAATGTGTGTGATGCATTGCTGTACTCAGGAGATGTTGCTGAAGACATACTGGGTGTTGTTTGGCAGTGACATATACGAGTAGTGCACTGTGTGTAAAAAAATTGATTGGGGTAAATTGAATTGATCATCTTCAAAGATGTCCCAAATAGCATGTGGGGGCAGGATGACCATAAGTCAAAATTCTTTGCATACCTCTCAAATGTGGCTTTTTAGCTTCCAAACAATCCGAAAAACCTATGCATGGGTGTTGAACACATATTGGAGTGTTGTTTGACAGTGACATACACTAGGTGCTATATCTTAAGTACAATGTGTGTGAAAAAAAAGCACAAAAAATACTGCCCCAAACTTTGACAAAGGTTGGCGGTAAAATTAACACAACAATACCACCATTTGGAATATCCTGGCGTGTCAAAAATATATGGTTTGATTGGGGAAATCAAATTGGTTTGATTTGGGAAAATATGGTTTTCAAAAAGCAATGCCCTGCTGGTACACATTGCACTATAACATGCAAAAAAAATTGGGTATTACATTTTTATAGTTTTTGCAGATGGTTAAATATTTATCAGGAAAAGAGGGTTTTTTTCATGTTTTCACCATATTATTTTATATTAAGTTACATAATCTGATCAAAATAATCAAAATCAATCATTTGTCATTCACTTATATGCTGAACAGCATCTGTTTTGGTCTGATTACACTTTCTTTTACAAAGCTTTCAAACTGCTATGGACAAATTCTGTAGAATTTATTATCCCCTGATCATTTTAAGGAAGAAGTTTGAAGGTTGCTTTCATTTTTAATATGTGATCATTGGCTTGAAAAAGAAAGTCATTCTTTGCAACATATGGAAATGTCACAGTATCAGTCATTTTCCTGAGCAAGCAGAGTTGATAGGGTTTTATACCATTGGTATAAGGCACCACTTGGTGTTGTATAGTACCTCCTGCTATCAGCCTAATGGAGTTACATTAATGTATTAGACTATGGGATGCTTTCACGTCTACAGTCCCAGCAAGCAGTTTAGTACAATGCTTGCAGCTGTTAAATATGTTCTACACTCCATTTACATTTAACATTGCCTTTCAGCAGGAGACCTGGCCTATCAAAATAGGTTTAAAATTCTGATATTTTATTTTCCACATTCACTAGTTTTGCCCCGTGGTGTTTGTTCTCTTCTATAAGATCATTAAATGTGTTCATCTAGATGGTTTACAGCTACATTAACTTTTGAGATACACCTGATTTTGTTAGCATTAAAAAGTTTTTATGAAAGTTCAGTAAAATACCCATCTGTCTTCTGTAAAAGGCATTCTAAAGGTGGTATCTGGGATCTGCAAAAGGAAAGTAATACTAAATCCAGAATGAAGCTCTAAATATAAATTAAATATAATATAATATGGTGGGCTACTTATTTAAAATGTGATAACCTTTACGGCTGGCATACATATGCAAACTAAAATGTTCCTTAAAAAGTGAACATTGTGCAAATGTACCATAATTACAAATAGCCTTCCAAAATGCACTTTAATAGAATGTTGGGCTTAGCGGAAAAGAAGAGAGAGTAATGAAAAAAGAGAGGAGGTTGGGAGAAATAATTGACTGTTTCATGTAAGTGACTCAAGTATGCATTACGATGAACCAAACTACAGTTGGTAAAATAAGTGAGACTTTTGACATCAGCCATACAATTATACAAATTATACAACACCAATTTTACCTTCTAGCAAAGGATATTTGCAAGGATTGGCATTTCTCAGTGTATCAATGAATGTTTTAAATGTTTTAGCTAACCTTCACTCACACTTTAGTCAATAGGCTCCTCAAATGCTTTTGCTAATTGTTTTTTATTATTCAAATGACGCACGCATTGTTTTCAATACAACACATTTTCGGTTTACAATAGTTAGACAAGCAAATGAAGATCGAGGGTAATTTTAAATTCGAGAATTCAATTTGTTCCACCTTTACTCTCACACTCTCATTTCTGTTCAATCTCTCTCACGCACTCTGAATGTCTCCCGCTTCTGCTTCTGTGTCTCGGAGCTATGTGTGTCTCGCATTTTCTTGTTCTGCATCTTCTTCTTCTCCTTTCACTCTTCTTTCTCTTTTCATCTGCATCTCCAAAATGGCGAAGCTTCTCAGAGCGTCATTTCCCCTTGACCCTCCAGTCCAGGTAGAGGAGGTCACCACAAGCTCAGCCATATTGGTGAAAGTTCACACGAGGTTATTTAAGGGCTAAATGGGAGAGCTTCCCGTGACATCCTCTCCCTGATCCTCCATCCTTCATGGGGCAGTCTCTTTAGTAAGCGGGTTTCAGAAATTCATATGAATGCAAATGCACAAGTCTAACAATGAAATTACATTGAATAATGAATGTATCACTAGAAGGTATACCACTTGCTCAAGTTTTAAAAATGTCCAACTTGCAAATTCACTAAATCCTACTTTCACACTGTAACAAATACAAAAATGCATTCACTTCCATGCAAGTTAATGTGAGTTGAAAAGACCTAAATTATTACCCACAGTCAAAAATTGGCATCACTTAATCTCTGAGCTTTTTACCCATACCAACACAGCTAGCCTCCAAACTAACTTTAAAAAACCAAAGATACCAAATATCTGACTATAATGCTAAACTGTGTTTGTGTGGTAGTGGCCTTAAAAGTAAGATGTGGGGGATTTCCTGCTGGTGGCAATAGCAGACAGATACAGCTTCTATTAGCCAAAAGCAGAAGGAGTCATTGCTAGTCATACTAGACCTGAGGAATTAAAAAAAAAAGATGTTCAGGAGGTGAGTTTGGTTCTACAGAGAGAAGTCTGTAATTTAGGCGACCATATGTCAGGAACCATAAATAAGAAGGGTATGAGAAGTGCAGTTTTATCACACCTTTATTTACAAATAGTAAAAAAAATAAAAATGATTCACAGTTCAGGAGTATAGTCACAGAGCAAGCTAGGAGTCAGATGGTCAGTCAAGGTTGGACTATTTTTTTATAAACAAGGTTATTCTTACAGTGGAGATGTAAAAGATTGAATGGTCCGATCATGTCCCTATTAACCTGCGCCTAAAGGAATACCTTGACTGACCAAAAAGAGCGAGATAGAATATAAGGAGCTCTTTCAGGTACTGTGGGCCTTGATTGTTTAAGACTTTGCAGGTCAGCAGGCTAATTTTAAAGTATGTTTTCCATTTGCTTGAAAGCCAATGCAGGGAGTAGAGAAACAGGAGTTATGTGACAGAAACAAGTTTAATTGGTCAATAGTGTGGCTGCTGCATTTTGTATCTGTAGATCAGATTTATCATGAGATATTCTTGTTGCCCGGGGTCGCCTCACCAAGAGTTTTGTCCTCCTTCACTTTTAGCCTGCTAGCATTCATCCACTCTATGAGGTCTGCTAAACAACTATTGATGAGGCATGTTGGGTCTGAGGCAAATGAAAAGTAGAGTTATGTGTCATCTGCATAGCAATGGGATCTTAGGCCATATCGCCTAATGATATCCACCAGTGGTAGCAAGTAAATTGCGAATAGTGTGGGAGATAAGTTAAAACATTGTGGAGCTCCGTTCTGTTGCTGCACATCCAGGCACTGCTCCTTGACTAGCTCCCCCTCCCTCTTCGGTTCAAGTAAGCTCTTTCCTTTTCCTCCACTCGGGGAGCAGCAGCAGCAGTTGTACAGGCTCAGTCTTAGCCATGCAGCTGTTTTGGTTAGCTTTCATTTGCTGGGGCAGAGGAGGAGGGATTGTCTCAGGGAGCTGCTTTACAGCGGAGCTGCTTCACAGTACTTTTCATTTGAGTTAAGTGTGGGGGGCTTACTTAGTTTGAGCTATTAGGATACTTGTTAGTGATGTCCGGATCATGAACGAATCGTTCATTTGATCCGATTCTTTTCAGTGATCCGGATGAGTCGGTTCAGTAGACTGAAAGATTCATTTGTAGCAGTTGAGTCTGTGAATCATGCAGTTGTAACCTGATGCTCGAGTAAGTCATCTCCAGAGCGCTCAGACACAGACTCTGGGTTCAGGCTACAGCTCATTAATTCACAGAGGAACGATGACTCATAGAGTCAGAGAGTTGTTCAAAGATTCAAATGATTCGAATTATTCAAATGATTCAAAGATTCGAATCTTACAGAGAATATCACTGATTAGTGATGGGAAGTTCAGATCATTAACCTGTTTGCGACCGTTGCCGGTTCAGGACCGTCATGCAAAAACGGTTACGTAATGACCTTTGACGGTCCTGAAGCGTCGAGGCATTCAGTCACGCCAAGATCGGCATCAGGGGCCATGTCTGGCCTCTCCCCGGGGCGTCGACATCCGCCATACATTGTATGGCAGTGGACGCCGTTTTAAAAGAGTTTAGGAGGAGATCAATGATCGTCTGCATTGAGTTAATCGGCTTCAAAGATGTTCCAAAGAGGAGATGTGCCTCCATCTCGAGAATGCCCAGATTTGAGAAAAAAGGTTTGGAAATCATAAAACGCTACTTGTACTTATTGCCCAATAACTTCCACAAACCAGCAAAAAAACATAAAAACATTGGGTATTTCTAAACTCAGGACAAATAGTAGAATCTATTTAGCAGGTTTTTTCATTACCTTTTATAGATGAGTAAAAGATTTTTCAACTAAAAGTTAGAAAAGTCATTTTTTTCAAATGTTTCACCATATTTTATTATTTTTTTTATAGTAAATAAGATGATATGATCAAAACATATCATTAATTTACATTAATTTAGGGGCAGTGATGGTTGATGGGGTGTTACGGGTTAATTAAGGGTCCTTCATGCTGATTATGTTGTCTTCTATTAACCCTTTAGCACAAATGGTGTCTGCCTTAACATTTGTTTCCCTTGGGGGGGTAGGGGGTCCATTGATCCAGCTACTCTTTTGGTTCACGTGCGGGGGATTGGGTTTGGTCAAGATACTAGTTTGCTCCACGTGCGTGGGGGGGGGGCGTTACATTTGGTCCAGCGTGGGGGGGAGGGTGTTTTTTGTTTGGTCAAATTACTCTTTTGTTTCACATGCAGGGGAGTAGGTGGGTTTTGTCTGATCTGCTCTTTCAATTGCTTCTTGTATGAGAAGGGGGTGGAGTTTAAGAAGGCATGGGCAGTTTTTCCGCTATACTGATATAACCTGCCCTCTATTAACCCCTTTGGCTACACTGCTTCTACACTCAGCGTTGATTCACTCTTTTGCCCCTTTCCTAACTATCTAAGGGTGGTGTTTCGCCTATCATACCCACTGGGCATATTGCATACGTTTTGCATCTGTTCAGCTCCACTGAGTGTATTGGACATATTTTACATCCATTCAGATCCACTGGGCATATTGCGCATGTTTTACATCTATTCAAAACCACTGGGCATATTGCGCATGTTTTGCATCCATTCAGATCCACTGGGCGTATTGCGCATGTTGCACACACCTACAAACCTTTCTCTGCTCAAACACTCAGCATTGGTTCTGTCTTTGCGACCTTTCCTACCTACCTAAGGAGGCATTTCCGGGTTTAGGCACCTATCCAGACCCACTGGATGTTTTATACGTGTTTTACACATATTCAGCCATGCTGGGTGCTTTGTGAGTGTTTTACATCTATTCACATCCACTAAACGTTTTGCCCATGTTTTACCCCTACCACAAATAAGATTATTTAAAAAGAAACCTTGGAGGAATCCTTTTCAGAGAACGAAGTAAAGAAAGCAATTGAGGAGGTGAAACCTAATGCATCCCCAGGTCCAATAGTATTAGACTTAAACGTTAAACTTGGGCAAATGGATCATTCCTTTGGGATGAAAATCGGGGAGGTGTCACGTTCTGCCCAGGCTGCGGAGCTGCATATCTGTCCTGCTTTAGTTTCTCTGCTTTGCTTTGATCCATTCCTGGATTTCCTTTTGCGTTGCTTTATTTTCCATTCCTTGCTTCTGCTCCGGCTCTTTGCTTCAGCTCTGCTTCCTTTATTAGTTGTGCCCCACCTGTGTGCTCTGTTTGTCTCAGTCTGCAGTCTGCAGTCTAAGGTATGTCTCAGTGCTGTATGTTTGGTTTACATGTGTGGTTTGTTTTGTATCTTTGTCAGCAGGGATTAGCGTTAGGACCCACCGTCATTGGAGTACTTTGGCGTAGTGGTGGGCTAAGCATACTATGGCCATATCATGTGACGAAATCTCCAATAGTTATCTTGTAGTCCTAGGCTAGTTTCTGTATTCATGTTTGTCTGTCTTTTATGTACCTTTGCCCTTCTTCCTTGAATCATCTGAGGATTCCGGTTCCTCTCTCCTCTCCCCATGTCCCAGTTAAGATTTCCTATCCTTGCTTAAAGGAAGAAGCGTCCGAGGGTTCCGGCTCCTCACTCCTTCCCTGTGTTCCTTGCCTTCTTCCCTGTCCTTTGTTGTGCCCTGTACCATGTATGTCTTGTCAGGTTATGTTTATTCCTTGTCTTGTGCCTGTTTATACTTTACGCTATTCATGTCATGTTTCTAGCCACTTCTCGTGTATATCTCATATCATGTTTCTTGCCTGGTCTACCTTTCCCTTGCATGTTATGTGTCTGCTACATTAACCCTTTGCTTAGCTTCCATTCTCCCAGCCTGCAGCATCCTGCTCGTGATCCATGGGATATTCTTCATGCCTGCTCCAGGGTGCCTGCAGGATTCGTTTTGTTCTGGACTACATCTGCTGCCATATCAGAGCGCTGGTGTTTGGCTGCACTAACCTAGGTGTTCAACGCCTGGGCGAGTGTGGTCACCCTGCAACCAGGCCCTGCCCCAGACTCCACTGCTGCATCGTGACTCCTGCATACTACATCGGGCGCGCTGGGTCCTATCAGTCATCAGCTGGGACCCAGTCCGTGACAGGAGGGGGCTTTTTACATTCAGAAATGAAATGCTCGTGCTCTTTTTTGGTGTTTCTACCACTCTCAACACTCTCTGCCACTCTCTTTCCTGCTTTCTGAATGTCTCCCTTAGTTCTCTGTTTTAGGGTCCCTGTCTCTGTGCCTCGCAGATCCACTTCTTACCCTGAATCTTCTTCTTCTTCTTCTTTTTCTCCAAAAAGCGTCTCAGTGTACAACTAGACAAGGAGACAAAAGCCTTGAGAACACTGTCTTCTGCATCTCCTATTGTTTTGTTTGTGCTTCTCATCCTGGGTCTCTTCCTTCAGACTTGGCATAGCAAGGGGCTTTATAAAATTGGCCAGCCTCTAGAAAAAGGGAAACTAATTCCATTTGTGGAACTTCAATGGGGCATCCTCCCTCATTAGTTTTATAAATATCTGCAGATATGGCACATAGTGGCACAAGGATTTAGTAAGAGTAAGGGCATTAAAATGCACCCTACAGAAGCACTATGTCATAGAGGTCACTCACTTGCAGACAATTTACCCCACTCCTCTCATTTATGCTGGAGAGCTTGTGGCCAGAAAGGGGTCATGGAGCACATATGGTGGTCCTGCCCCTCGATCTCCCTACGGTTGGCCTGGGTGTTAGAAGTTGCAAGATTAGTGGTAACATATGACCTCACTGAAGCCCTAGAGATGGTTCATTTTTTAACTAGTGACTTGCTATTAGTGCTAAAGTAAGCTATTGCACAAACTGGTCAATTGGTCCCTTGGGATTCCAATGAGAGATGAAATATTCCAAATCTTAGAGCACATAGAATACTTGAGGAAAACTCTCAGGCCAGCTAATATGGAAGCTTCATAAAGAAAGGTGTGGACTCTATGGGTTATAAGTTCAGAAATTACCTCATGGTGCCGATAACCCAACCATTTTGGGGACGGTAAACAGCTAATACAAAGAAGCATTCCTAATTTTTTTTCTTTTTCATCTATCTCTGCTGCAGGTAAGCAGCAGGGTTAGCATCCAGTTTTCCCGCAGCAGTGCAGGGGACCTGGATCCTTCTCTCTGGCAGCCGAGGACGTTTGTGCGATACACATAGACAACCTCCTCTGCCGGCACTTCTGCCGGGGCTTCCAGTGCTCCACCATAGAAGTGCCGGCAGCGGAGGTTGTCTACGCGTATCACGCAGACGTTTACCGGCTGCGGGGCGATGCGCGTAGACAACCTCTGTTGCTGGTGCTTCTGCCGGTGCTTCTATTTCATAGAAGCCCCGGCTGAAGTGCTGGCAGCAGAGGTTGTCTCCGCTAGACAACTGGGAGTCTGGGGTGTGCATTGGTAAGTTGGGAGGGCACTTCTAAGAAGCAGAGTGGCATATCAAGGGGACATGGTTTCTCCTGTACTTTCTGCCATCAGGTGCTTCAGTTACATAAGATCTTGGCTCAGGACCAAAAGATAAAATCTGTGCAGGCTGCCAACCTACTGATATCTCCATACGCACTGTATCCCCTTTTTGGAAGGCTGGCAGTGACTTGGCGCCATGATCATAATACATTTTCTGCCTGCGCTGAACGTCTCCCAATCCCTGGTGTGTATTCTTTGGAATCTGGGTCTTTAATGCAGCGGCTACAATAGGTAACTTGGTTTGAAGAGTCTAACCCATTAAGAGTTGTGCTAGGGATCCATAGATCTAAAAGCCCAATATGAGGATCCACCCCTGATTCGCATGTCTTTTGGAACATGAGTTTAATAGATTTTACTCTCCTTTCTGCCAGTCACTTAGATTGGGGGTAGCCAGGACTAGAATGAGTAAACTTTATCCACCATGCTGCAGCAAATGCCTTCATCTCAGCTCTGGCAAAGGGTATATGATCACTGATTACTTCTGTTGGGATGCCATGTCTACCAAAGGTTGCTTTCAGTTTGCCAATAACGGTTGTTCATGATTTATTAGACATCTTTAACACTTCAGGGTACTTTTAAAAATAGTCCATTATCACAAGAAGAGAGCACTCTTTCCAATAAAAAATATCAATTGCCAGTTTTTGCCAAGGAAGGTGAGGAATTTTGTGTGAGAGTGATGGTTCCTTTTGGTCCGCAGATAGATAACTAGCACAAACCTTGCAGTCTCTGCTATCCGGTGAATGTCCTTGGACATGCTGGGCCAGAACATCCGAGCATGCATTTTGGTTTTCTGTATACCTTGATGGCACTCATGCAGACTCTCCAGAATTGATCTGTGAGCATTCTGAGCAACCACAATATTTTCACCCGGCAAAAGGAGGCTATCCTTGCACAGCAAGTCTTCCCGAGTCCTCTACACTACCGTGCGCTTCAGAACTGATGAAGGACATTTTCAAGTTCTGTCTGGATCACATCATCACCCTGCAGGCGGAATATCTCCCGGGAGTGGAGAACCGCATGGTGGACTGGTTCTCAAGGCATTGAAGGGATGTGAGCGACTCGAGGCTTCACAGACAGGGGACCACTTCATCTGGATGTTTCTTGTGTCCAGGACGAATGGTCAGATGGAAGAGTTCTTCAGTTGGCTCCTGGACCCGGACGCCCTGGCGACGGACGCGTTTACCCAGACTTGGCCAGCGTCCGGTGCTTATGCTTTTTCCCCCTTGGTCTTGGTGACTCCGCTTTGGCACACACAGACATGGTTTCCAGCACTGCAGGAGATTCAATCCAGGATCCTCTGGCCCTTCTTTCCTTTCCTTCTCTCCTTTTGAACCCGGAGGGGCAGGCTCATCCCCTCCTGTCACTTGTGGCTTGGACAATTTCGGGGGTACCCAAGTGGGCTCGGGACTATCGGAGACCGCTCAATCGTTGATCAGGGAGTCCTGTGCTGCAGGCACCAGGAAGTCTAACCAGTCAGCTTGGAGAAGATGGTCTACTTGGTGTGTGAGACAACAAGTGGATCCCCATTCAGCCCCTGTAGCCCTCTTCCTCAATTTTTTGGCCAATCTTTTTAGTAAGGGCAAGTCATATCGAACCATTAATATTTTTTGTTCAACAATCTCTTTTGGCCATGTGGGTTGCACAGGTGAGTCGTGGGGAGAGGTCCCTTGGTTTGTTGGTTATTGAAGGGCATCCGCCTGTCTCGTCCTCCAGCTGTTCATTATGATTTTTTGTGGGATGTCGCAGTGGTTCTGGACTTCCTCAGGGCTTGGGCAGACAATGAGTCTTTATCTTTGAAATAGTTGTCGGCTAACCTGGCTTTGCTGTTATGTCTCTTGTCCTTTCCCAGATTTTCTGATGTTAGGAGAATTTCCCAGAGGGGATTCTCTTCCGTGTCCATAGGAGGACTAAGTCCCTTTCTGCTTCTGTATCCTATATGTATTTGTTGGAGGGTCCTAAACTCTGTGTCGCCAGGTGTGTTTATGTATTTGGTGTGTACGGAGGCGGTTAGGCTGTCTTCTTCTCCTCAGCTTTTGATCTCGTATGTCAAGCCTTTTCGGCCAGTTTCTGTTCCTACATTAGCCAGGTGGATCCATTGGCTTCTTTCCTTGGCGGGCATTGTGTGCTGTTTTGGGGCTCATTCCGTTAGGGGCGCCACGCCGTCCGGGGCTCTGGTGACTGGTGGTGCCCTGGGTGATATTTTGCGGGCTGCAGATTGGTTGCGTGGTTATACCTTTTGTACCTTATGTTTCCGCCAGCTGTCTTCGGCAAAATAGGAAGCCTCCTGTCTTGCCTTAAAATTCTAAATTATTCTAGCCTTGGTTCCTAAATAATTGTAATTTTAATAAAGACATCCTCCCCCTCCCTTACCTTTTGGAGCTGTGCTTGGAGTGAGTATGATTTTGGTATTATGTTTATTTATCTGTTATTTTGTTGCCTGTTTGCTTCATGGCTATGGGTTTGTTGGGGTTAATCATTTTTTCCTCAACTAGGGATATGGTCCTGTTATGTTTTCGCTCTTCTTTTCCAGCTTGATCAAGAATCGTCTGGCTGGTGGTTATTCTGTTGGAGTGCTCTCTGGTTGTCAATCTTTGATGTTCCGGTTCCGTTTTAGATCCCACGGGCCTGGCTGTGTCTCGGCGTTCCGGCAGTATGATGTGCTTGGCTCCGGTTCTCAGCTTCCGAAAGGGGAAGATAAGAGATATCTGAGGGTTTATATACTGCTGTACCTTGTTTTTTATTGGTTATTACCAGTGTTATTTTAACGCTTTCTTTGCTGCTGTTGGTGAGAGTAAAGGAAGATATGCGAAATACTTGCTATTGCTTTATTAAAATTACAATTATTTAGGCACCGAGGCTAGAATAATTTAGAATTTCATCTCTTAGATATATTTTAATATTAATACCCATGCTTCATTATTTTTTAAACAAACATCACTAACACTGTAGTATGGAGACAAAGGTTATTTATCAGCGCCTGTACTGAAATAGTTAGAAACCTTTCTTCTTTACAGAGGGCAAAAACTATATGTGTTCTACCACATATATATTATTTAAACATAAAATGTAGCTAGTCAAAGGTTTAATCAAAATGCCCTTGCAGTGCTAAGGGTGGCTATGCAGCGAACGTGACATTATATAGAGAGTAGGAAATATAAAGGATTATTTTCACATTGTGTCCCAGAATCTCTTTAGCATACACAAATAGTACATTCAAGAACAGTTATTACTTGTACAGTAAACCTGCATTGTGCAAATGCAAGACATTTATAGGCTGTGCTATTCAGAAATAGATTCAGATGATAATTTCTGAGAATCTTTCCCCAAAATAAAAATATTACCTATGCAACAATAAAGCTTAAAAATACTGATGAACAATCTTTCTTATTTTACAACCAATAAATACAACAATATTGTATAACATAATTTTACAGAAGACGTTTATTTCCATAATAGTTGTCAGGAGTAATTTAAATTTTATATGTGCATCTTTGTGAAATGCAAAAACTTATGCATCATTATTTATAAAAATATGAAATATTCCTCGTTTTATTCTATTAAACCCAGTTTGAAGGGATTTAAACCACTATAGATAAATATTATTTTTAGTGCTGTTTCAGATTGAAGTTCAACAGACACGATCGAGGACCCTTTGTCCTTGGGCAATCTAGTCCATCCTGGTCAAGTGGGCATAGTGTGGTTGGGTGAGCTGTTTGGGCTTGGTGGTTGGTTGCTTGTGTGCACAGTACATGCCTCAGTCTCTACATAGGACCCATGCTTACATAATAACGTACCCTTGGAGGTTGCAGCAACATGCCTGGATTTCCAGATCATATAGGTAGTATATGCATGCACTGGCCAAAGTTCACTAAATGGTGACCGCATTATTTCACGCTGTGAAGCTGGTTGTAAACATTCTGCTACTTGGTGGAGTGAGTGTCATGTGACGTCCAGGTTTCCCAAGCATTCTCTTGAGCTAGGCTTGTGGTTTATGACATTACAGACCACTCAGTCTGCCTCTGTTTAATATACATAACAATGTACATAATTATATTTTCATCATAAAAATACATTTATTGTGCAGGCACAATATTAGTGCATTTGATGCTACTGGTTTGGGTTAGCACAAAAAAATAGTGAATGAAACAATCAACCTGGAAAAAAGTACTTTTAGCACAGTATTTAAGGGAAATCGTATGGATGGAACCCCTCTTTCCTTCCATGTTAACCCTTTCCTGCCCAGACACAGCAGCCTCTTTTTATAACAACACACTTGCTTCATCCCTTGACACCATAGCTCCAATTACTACGTTACCCCCGACAATTTAAACGCCAACCATGGCATACCAAAACCACACGGTTTCTTCAGAAGTGCTGCCGTACGGCTGAACGCTACTTCAGAAAATCAAAATCCAGCGAAGACTTTACTCACTATAAATTCATGCTTCACACCTACAACTCTGTCCTCTCTCTCGCCAAAAGCTCTACTTCTCCACTCTCATATCCTCTCTTTCTTCCAACCCACAACGCCTTTTTTCTACTTTCAACTCCCTTCTCTGTCCCTCCACACCCACACCACAAACCTCTCTCACTGCCCAAGATCTTGCTACCCACTTCAAAGAGAAGATCGAGACTATTAGAAAAGACCTCTCTTCCTTACAACTCCCTACACCCTACACCACTCACCACCACCCTCTCTACTCCTACTATACTAACTGCCTTTTCCCCTACAACCGAAGAAGAGATAGCCACTCTTCTTTCTTCCTCTCACCCAACAACCTGTCCCCTTGACCCCATCCCTTCACACCTCACAAAATCTCTATGTCCATCCCTTGGTCCATCACTTACCCACCTATTTAATCTTTCTCTATCATCTGGAACTGTACCATCTGCCTTCAAGCATGCGCTAATCACACCAATTCTAAAGAATCCTTCCTCAGATCCCGTCTGTTTGACTAACTACCGCCCTATCTCTCTGCTTCCTTTTACCTCTAAGCTGCTTGAACGGATTGTGTACAATCGCCTCACTAACTTCCTCTCCTCTAATTCCCTCCTTGACCCTCTACAGTCTGGTTTCAAACCCCTTCACTCTACTGAAACAGCTCTAACAAAAGTCTCCAATGACTTGCTCTCTGCCAAAGCAAAAGGTCACTTCTCTATTCTAATACTACTGGATCTCTCTGCTGCTTTTGATACTGTTGATCACCACCTTCTTCTAGACTCACTTGCTTCTATAGGCATTCGAGATACAGCTCTCTCTTGGATCTCCTTATATATCTGTCTAACCATTCCTTCTCTGTCAACTTCTCTGGCAAGACATCATCGCCCCTTCCACTTTTGGTTGGTGTCCCCCCAAGGTTCAGTCCTTGGTCCTCTGCTGTTCTCTCTTTATACTTCAGCAAACTAATCAACTCATTTGGCCTCCAGTATCATCTATATGTAGATGATACCCAAATCTACCTGTCTTCTCCTGATCTCTCTCCATCTCTCATGTCCTGTATTACCAATTGCTTGTCTGCTATTTCTTCATGGATGTCACAACGCTACCTGAAACTTAATCTTTATAAAACTGAGCTCATTATCTTCCCTCCCTCCATCTCCACTCCCCTACCCAAATTCTCTATCACCATTAACAACAAGACTATCTCTCCTACTAGCCAGGCCCGATGCCTTGGGGTCATCCTTGACTCAAACCTCTCCTTTATCCCTCACATTCAGTCCCTCACCAGATCCTGCCGCTTGCACCTAAAAAACATCTCTCGTATCCGCCCATTCTTTACCCAAGAATCCACAAAAACTCTGGTTCATTCACTTATCATTTCCCGTCTTGACTACTGCAACACTGTTCTGGTTGGCAATCCACTGTCTCGACTCTCTCCTCTACAGTCTATCCTAAATGCCGCTGCTAGGGTTATCTTCGTCACTCCTCTTCTGCTTCCCCCCTCTGTGAAACCCTCCACTGGCTCCCAATTACCTTTAGAATTAAATTAAAAATCCTGGTACTGACATATAAGGCCATCCATAATATTGTTCCCCCATACATTTCTGACCTCATTAGCAAATACTCTCCTACTTGATCCCTACATTCTTCCCATGGGCTAAGGCTCTCCTCCTCGCTTATCACCTCTTCCTTTTCCCGTCTATAAGATTTCACTCGAGCTGCCCCATATCTCTGGACACAGAAATGCAACCCACAAAGGCATGCCAGTGTATGTGACAGAGCCAGACAGTGTCATCTTTGGGCGGTAAGGCAGTAACACTATCCCTGCTAAACGAGTGACATCTGGGCACCAAGGAGAAGGCTTGTCTTGAATTCACTGTAAAACTCTTGAAATTTAAGATTGACATAAACATCCTTAGTCAGAACTAAAATTCCCCGGGTTTGTACTGCCCTGCTCAAACGAGCTTACAATCTAGAGGGATTTAGGGTACATTACACAATTGTACACAAGTGCCATTGTCAGGGATGGACCAGCCACACTAGTGTAAGTATTGCATTAGGGACTAGGAGAGGTGAGCTAAGGGAATATAGCGGGTGTTAATGTGCAGTATTATAAGCATCCTTAAAGAAGTGGGTCTTTTTGAAGGATCAAAGGCAGGGGGAGAGACAGATAGACAGGGGGAGGGCATTCCAGAGGATAGGGGCAGCCAATCTACCAAATATTAAAAGGAGGAGAGGTACAAAATGATTCCAAGATTTTGGTTATTAAATACTCCTCATGATCCTGAAAGACAATGGTAGGCAAAGGCTTAATAAAATGAAATAGAGATTGTAGATCACAGGTTTCTATGAAGATAATGAAGGCATCTCTAGTCAAAAAAAAAAAAAAAAAGAATAATAACAAAGAAATATAAAATTATCAAACCTTTGCTGCCTCAATATAAGTTTCAAAAAAATAAAAATGTCGTATAAAGATAAGATGCTTGTCATTTTAAAACTACCTTAAAAAAACTATTCACGTGGGCTGTAGTTAAGTGATGAAGCTGAAGAAAAGTAATTTTCCCCAGGGAAATTGGGAAACCAGGAACACTTTTCCATTTTGTTCTCATTTTTTATATTTTTTAGTTTTGATATTACATATATGGCTTACCACAAAGCTCAACTCTCCTTCTAAAGCATTATTAAAATTAATTTAATTTGCATGGGCATACACAATAAACATGAAAATCAAAATTATGGTGAAACATACAGCATTGCTTAAATCACAAAAAATATCATGCTATAAACCCCACTACATTTTCAATTTAAGAATAGCCAAGTTTCAAAGGTGTACAGAACTGCACATCAAATTATCCAAAGGGAATTTATTGGGTAAATTTACACAGTAAGGTTATGTGATTTAATTATGTAATTACAAAAGTATTATTATAAACACATTTTTAATTGTCTTAGTAGCAGTTGCACTTTGAATTAAGTATAAAAGCAATGCAATATTATGGCTCATTTAAACAAAATAACTAATTATACTAATTTACCTTGCTCTGGTTTGAACATAATTTACTTAGATAAAATAATACCCTTCTTCTTTCTAACAATAAATTTATGACAGTTTGTTTAAAGTTGCTATTAATGTGAAATGATAGGTGCTAATCATGGTTCAAAATATTTTACTGTAAGATAAGTAGATTGTAATATTTGTCAAAATAGAAATGTAAAAAATTGTTTTTTTTAATTGGCGATTTTAATTGACATTGTAAAGGGGAGAAAATTTGGGGGGGGCGGGTTAAAAAAAATTGAGATAAAAAAGATATACAGGAGAGATAATGAGTAAGAGGGAAAAAGGAACGATAGGGAGAAGGGGATGATAAAGATGAGATGGAAAAAGGGTGAAATAGTGAGAAGGAGAAATATCGTAAAAAAGACGGGGAAATGGGGGGATATTGCAAAAGAGGAGAGATATTGAGGAAGAGGAGTAGAGAAGGGGACAAAGAGGAGTGATAAAAAGAAAGATGAGAGGTAAGTATAGAGAGGGGGAGACATAAGGAGAAAGGAGGAGAGATAAAAAGAAAGGAGAGATAGAGATGAAAAAGAGGTGAAAAGAAAGAAACAGAAACAGAATTTGATGGCAGATAAGAACAATTTGGCCCATCTAGTCTGTCCATGTAATTGGTTTAAACCCCTATCAGTCTTTGGTAAGGTCCTCTAGTAAAGAAACCTTTATGTCTATCCCTTGCTAGTGAGGGTGAACTACTATTTAACGCAAACCTACGGCGACAACTAGTTATCGAGGAATAGTCATCACCTGCAAGGCAAAAGAGAGGCATCATGATAGAGCAGTACCTCAGGATACCACGGAATTGCATAGATATTGATGATTTTTTAAGGAGACAAATAACTTAACTAGTCGTTTTAGGGAAAGGGGATTCCCAGGGCCCATATGACTCTTTGTGGGAGTAGATCAAAAGATCGTTAACATCTGTTGGTGGATTTTATGCCATGATCCACAACTGAGTCAAATGCTAAGTCCTCAGCCATCAATTACAATTAGGAGAGCACACAAGTTGAGAGACCTAGAATCTTTACTCCCCCTACAAGTAAATCAACGCTCATGATTTGGATGCAAGCCTGAGGGTGTTTATCAATGTGTCAAAAATTCAAAATACATGTACAAGGATTTTGAAACAGATTTGATTATTCACTTCTCCGCATACAGCTTCTAATATTTAAGGTTTTATTTCTAATCTTTTAACTCCACAAAAATATACCCAGAACAGAAAAGAACATCACAATAGTGTACACTGTAGGGTTAATTCGACTTCCTCTCCACCAAAAGACTTGTACTCATATTATGCAATTGTAACACCTTGGGTGATATACGATAAAAGCTGCAACTGTCTATTATCTTCACTTCTCCCATTTATCACTCTCTGCAAAAAGAAAAGATACTATACCGTATACAAATATAAAATCTTCCAAAGAAGCATAAATGGAGGGTTGCAGTGTCTGGATGTAAGAACTCACAAGAGGCTCACTTAAAGTTAATTTAATATAACAGGATCGAGTAGTGAAAAATATTGAAGTTCACAGTGGCAGCTCATGCAGCATTTAGGGAAATAATGACACAGGCCCTAAGGGGTTATTTAAGCATCCTGTGTACATCCCTGCAGAATATCCAATTACAGGTTAGAGGGCTAGTGGTCACTCTCCATAATCTCCCTCACTGGTCATTTTCCTACTATATCCATTAGTACAATTGGTTCATTTTTGTGTCTTGTAATTATTTGTCTTTGTGTGTTATGATTGTTACTGTTCTTTCATTGCCTTTACCTGTCTTTAAAAAACCCTGTGTTATCTGAATAAATACAGAAAGGGTTAAAATAACAGCATATGAAATACCTTGTGTAAATTGCATTGGCCAGCTTCAAAGATACCCCAAATGGCACATAGGGCAGAATGACCAGCTTTGGTTAAAAAAAATGGCTTTGAAATAGCGAAACACTACTTGTAGTTATTGCCAAATAAGTTGCAGAAAAAAACACACACATTGTGATTAAACCATATACACTGTTATCATAGAAAAGTCTAACCCTTTGGTTGGTGAGAGTGTGTATAGTAACATTGCTCAACTCTGTTTTAATCCTGTGTTTTTTTCCCCTCCGGTAAACACTTAATAAGCCTACACGATCTGTGGGTGTAGCCTGTAGTGATCTTTGCTTGGGAGATTTAGATTCAGGATTACTTTCTTCCTCTTGTGAAGTGTAGCAAGGGATTGTCTGGTTACAATTAGATTTATTGATGAGTGTTCAGGTTTTAGTAAATTTTGTGAATTATGATTAAAAACTAGTTCTTAATTTTAGACTTTTAATACCTACTGAAATCCTTTCTTTACATGTACATCTGTCGAGCCAGCTATTCTGTGTATTCTTACCACTTGCATTTACAGTCTTACAAACACATAGTCTTAGAAAACACTGCTTGGTGAGCAAAGCTTTGCATTGCAATATTTTCCAGCAGCTGACAGTTGGATTCTGGAGCATACTTCGCATATAAAATGAATGAAATATTGAAGTACCATGTGTATGTATGTCTTTGGTAAACGCAGGTGTGATGTTGGAGATGTGGAAAATACATTTTAATAACTAAAAAAAACACAAGTGATAGATTGTGTCACAGAGATATGTAAGATTACCTATACAAGGATACTATTATTGTTAACAATACCTCTTGCATGTATACCTAGATATCTGAAACACCACTAAGGAGAGATCCTGCCATAGAGTTCACTGGAAACTTGATCTGCTCCAGTGCAAAAAAATTATCCAAGAAGAGCATCTGAATAAGATTCTAATGGTACCAAATATATTCTGTCCTGGTATCCATACAACTATGAGGACCCCACAAAGTGTGATCAAAAGGGAAAAATAATTTACCATAATCTCAGTTATGACAACAAAGATATGGCTAGGGTTTCATGTTAGATATATAAACATGAACTCTGTTTATATATTTAACATGACATTGCGCAATTGAAGTAAATATGCCAGGAAGAGTACATGAGACATACGAAAGATACTCGGTACTTCAATTAATAGTGGCTTTAAGGACCTGATGAATCCAATGTTATTAGTATTTGAGGTGCCATAACAATGTTATGTTAAATAATATTCTATGAGTCAAGATTTGATGAAAAGCTTAGAATTCAAATCACTTAAAGTTTCATATACTGCCTTGCCTGGGTTTATTACCCTATTCCCAATTTGTACAAAAATTGAAGCTTTGAGGGAACTTTCAATCACTTTTCATTTAAATCTGTAACATCTGTCTCACATACTACTTTCTTTTTGCATGTGTTTTAAATTGAACTCATATGTTTTGTGGATTTACTATAACTGCTTTTCTAGTGTTTATGTTGAAAGGTTATGGTCAAAGGGTTTACCAAAGACTCTAGGTAAAAGGCTATACATATAACTTGGTTGTTGTCCTGCAGTTGCCTGAGGGGTGTTAACCCTTTCATGTCCATACACCCTAACTTCAGGCCAGCCAATGACAGATGGTTATCATGCTGGATTCAGTTATGACCAGCTTAGTTTTAATTTAACAAGAAATAGACTGTTCATCTGAATTATATACTAAATAATGACAATGTACCTGAAATGTTAGAATATACAATTGAGCTAAATAGTAAAGTACTAAAGTAAAGTATAACTAGTTTTCTGAAGAGCTTGGACTACACTAATGCAAAGCATTTCTGTACTTACAAAAAAAATAAACCCATCAATAGTTAGTAATTTGTTCAAATTTACTTAATCTCTTTTCACAAGTTTCCCATATCAGAGCAACAAAATCCCTATATGAATGTTTTTGCCAGCAACTGCTTTTCTAAATACTTAAGCTCTGTTCTAGCGGATGTCCAGTTGCAGAAAAGAAGTCCTCAGTGAAAACAAGACCAGATGGCCTCTATTTGTACAAACGCCAAAAACCTTTTCTTCACAGACTATATTCATAACAGTATTTATAACATTTTCAATCAGCACACATCACAACTTTTTGTGACTTTTTCTGTATCATTATGAAATTACTCTTCTTGATTTTGTTACATTCTATTTTCTCAGGCTATATCTGCCAGTTTTATACGTGGCTCTAAAGAAAAAAAAAAAGCACTGCAATGTGTCAAAACTATATTTTTGTGTGTGAATTGGCTCTTAACCCCTAGGGTTTTATCTCCATCTGTTAAATATAAACCCTTAAAATAATGTAATTAGCCAGACTTCACATGAAATTTGCTGATTAATATATAACATTTAAATTATTGGTGGGAATATTTGGTCCTGGGAATAGTTATACAAACTGGGCCCTCAGTCATACTTAATGTGGGATAAATAGTGCAAATAGCCAGATTCAGACATGCCATTTTATGTTGTTGTGGACAACATTATTCTATAAATATAATAACAAGCTTTATTTTTATTTTTATCTCATAACATAATGCAGTTTTTCAGGTTTTTTTCTAAAACTGATGGTTTTGTAAGGGGGTACACACATAGTAAGTGATAGGGATAGTTTTCTAATATTTATTTATATTTATGTAAAATAAATAATTGTACTATTTTTCTAATCTAAAAATCTAATTAGTCCACACTATTTTTAATCTGTGGTTCTTATGTTTTAGGATGCTAATTTGCCACATCTTTTTGTACTTTCAACCTCTCTTTGATTCCAACCAATACAATTGATGGCACAATCTGCAGGTTGTTTGTTGTGCATATTTTTGCACAGTTAGTCTTTATTTGTGTCATAAAGCCACCTATAAGCAAGTACCAATTTTACATTTGTACATGATATGAAGTTTCAAGGGGCAGCCTGAAGTAAGAGTATTTGGTGGTTTCCAGACTTGACAAATACAATATTAGGCATGAGTTTCGAATTTTTGGGGGATTTTAATTCACTAATATTGCACTGATTTATTATGGTTTTGCTCTAGCATAGTCTGCACACAACTTCTCGACACTTTATTATGATCTAACTCGACTATAGCTTGTACAACACTGATTACTGTATTGTATTAACACTTCTTCTGTGCACAGTTTGCGGAACATTGCCAAAAAAATGGATAGAAGTAGATTTATCACAGAATTAGCAGACTGATTACACAACCATCCAAAGGAATTGAGGGATTTTATATGCATATCCATTACAAACTTCAGTATCATAAAGTATACAATAAGTACATCAGTCAATAAGAGAATACAACTATATTTTATATACTGGCTTTATGAAGAGCTTAAACTTGCTTACAATTGATAATATTGCTGAAACGTGAATAAGATAAATTTATAATATGAAAATATAATAAAAGATCTATAGAGCACATCACCTACATAGCTTTCAGCATCAATAAATTTAATAACTGTTTTCAATCAGTATTCAAAGAGGTTCAGTACAGTAATTGCAGGTATGTACTACAAAACCCCAAATATTAGTTATTTTTCCAGAAATTGAAAAGCTGCACATTTGGGCCACATTTCGATAATCAGATATTTTAATTACCCAGACATTGACTGGAAAACTGGAACAATTAGTTTAGCTAACAGGGGCAGATTTTTTAACCTGTTATATGACAGTCATGTCACAATTAGTGGAGACACCAACTAAAAAGACTCCCTAGTATCCCCTGCAACTGGGCTCCTACCCAATCTGCTTACCCGAGTCCGAGTCGATTGCAAGACAAGGTTTTTTCAGAGCAAATTCTCTGAAAAATAATTAAGGCTGCAACAACTAATCGATAAAATCGATAATGAAAATCGTTGCCAACGAATTTCATTATCGATTAGTTGAATCTTTATTGATTATAAAAATACCCCTCGTTTTATAATCCGTTTCTTTCAGAGTCACAGCAGCAGTTCCTACTTACCAATCCGTCCCTGCAGTAACTCTGACAACTGTTCCCCCCCTTTTCTCCCAGTGCCGATTGTCCCCGCCCATTTCATGTAGCGTCCACATGGCTAAGACAGTCATCTAACTGTGAGTATAAAATTAATATATGGGCTGCTGAAACTTAGGGGAGGTGGGGGTTATTTAGGGGCAGTTATGGTTAATGGAGTGTTTAGGGTTAATTTAGGGGCAGTTTTGGTTAATGGGAATTTAGGGGGCAGTAATGGTTAATGGAGGTGTTTAGGTTAATTATGGCGGCGTTTATTGTTAGAAGGGTTGTTGAGGGTTAATTTAAGGGGCAGTTATGGTTAATGAGAGTGTTTGGCTGTAATTTAGGGTAGTTATGGTTGATGGGGGTTTAGGGTAACTTAGGGCAATTGATGGTTGATGGGTCGTTAGGGTTAAGTTAGGGGCAGTTATTGGTTAATGGGGTGCTTAGGGTTAAGTTTAGGGCATTTGGTTAGATTGGTGTTAGGGTAATTTAAGGGGCAGTTATGGTTATGGTGTCTTTCAGGTTCAATTTAGGGGCAGTTATGGTTGATGGGTTGTTTAGGGATAATTTAGGGGCAGTTATGGTTGATGGGTTGTTTAGGGTTACTTTAGGAGCAGTTATGGTTGATGGGTTGTTTAGGGTTAATTTAGGGGCAGTTATGGTTAATGGGATCTTTAGGGTTAATTTAATGCTGAGGACTGAGGGTTAATTTAATTAATTTAATAAAGTTAACGTAATTTGCAGTTAGATGTAAAGGGGGGCAAACAAAGGGGAATCTAAATCCTGGGGACAGTGAAGATTAATGCTGTATTTATTTATAAAAGTATTGTGTCAGTGTGCTGTAAACGAGTCTGTGAATCTATGAGAGCACTATAGGATATCTGGGGGTATACGGCATATCAGGGGAGGACGGAGTGACATCTGGGGGTATAAGCATACTGGGGTATAAGGCATATCAGGGGGCACAGTGACATATCAGGGGGTATAAGGCATATAGGTTATATAAGACATATGTGGGGAGGGCAGTGTGGCATATCCGGAAGGTAGTGTGGCATATCTGGAAGGTAGTGTTCAAAGAGGTTCAGTACAGTAATTGCAGGTATGTACTACAAAACCCCAAATATTAGTTATTTTTCCAGAAATTGAAAAGCTGCACATTTGGGCCACATTTCGATAATCAGATATTTTAATTACCCAGACATTGACTGGAAAACTGGAACAATTAGTTTAGCTAACAGGGGCAGATTTTTTAACCTGTTATATGACAGTCATGTCACAATTAGTGGAGACACCAACTAAAAAGACTCCCTAGTATCCCCTGCAACTGGGCTCCTACCCAATCTGCTTACCCGAGTCCGAGTCGATTGCAAGACAAGGTTTTTTCAGAGCAAATTCTCTGAAAAATAATTAAGGCTGCAACAACTAATCGATAAAATCGATAATGAAAATCGTTGCCAACGAATTTCATTATTGATTAGTTGATCGATTTTTATTGATTATAAAATTAGGGTTTTTTCAGAGCAAATGCTCTGAAAAATACCCCTCGTTTTATAATCCGTTTCATTCAGAGTCACAGCAGCAGTTCCTACTTACCAATCCGTCCCTGCAGTAACTCTGACAACTGTCCCCCCCTTTTCTCCCAGTGCCGATTGTCCCCGCCCATTTCATGTAGCGTCCACATGGCTAAGACAGTCATCTAACTGTGAGTATAAAATTAATATATGGGCTGCTGAAACTTAGGGGAGGTGGGGGTTATTTAGGGGCAGTTATGGTTAATGGAGTGTTTAGGGTTAATTTAGGGGCAGTTTTGGTAATGGGATATGTTAGGGGGCAGTATGGTTATATGGGGTTTTACGGTTATATTTGGGGCAGTTATTGTTGATAGGGTGTTGAGGGTTAATTTAGAGGGGCAGTTATGGTCTAATAGAGTTTTGGGTTAATTTAGGGGTAGTTTATGTTGATGGGGTGTGTTTAGGGTTAACTTAGGTGCATTTATCTTGATTGGGATCGTAGGTTGTTTAATTTAGGGAGTTATGGTTAATGGGGGTGGCTTTAGGGGGTTTAATTTAGGGGCATGGTTATGGTTGATGTTGTTAGTTAATTTATGGGGCAGTTATGGTTAATGGTGTCTTCAGGGTTACATTTAGGGGCAGTTATGGTTGATGGGTTGTTTAGGGATAATTTAGGGGCAGTTATGGTTGATGGGTTGTTTAGGGTTACTTTAGGAGCAGTTATGGTTGATGGGTTGTTTAGGGTTAATTTAGGGGCAGTTATGGTTAATGGGATCTTTAGGGTTAATTTAATGCTGAGGACTGAGGGTTAATTTAATTAATTTAATAAAGTTAACGTAATTTGCAGTTAGATGTAAAGGGGGGCAAACAAAGGGGAATCTAAATCCTGGGGACAGTGAAGATTAATGCTGTATTTATTTATAAAAGTATTGTGTCAGTGTGCTGTAAACGAGTCTGTGAATCTATGAGAGCACTATAGGATATCTGGGGGTATACGGCATATCAGGGGAGGACGGAGTGACATCTGGGGGTATAAGCATACTGGGGTATAAGGCATATCAGGGGGCACAGTGACATATCAGGGGGTATAAGGCATATAGGTTATATAAGACATATGTGGGGAGGGCAGTGTGGCATATCCTGAAGGTAGTGTGGCATATCTGGAAGGTAGTGTGGCAAGCCTGGGCTCAGATGTGCATACCTGGTAGGGCAGGTTGAGAAATGAAAACAAGAAATGCAGTAAATTTAAATAAATTAAAAATGTACATTTATTTTTTTTATCAGATTAATCGAAAAAAATTATCGGCCAACTAATCGATTATGAAAATAATCGTTAGTTGCAAAATGATCATCATCTTATATTCAAGGGTATCTTCTTATCAGACCTCAAATAGAGGTCTGACTACAATACTAAGATCCAGGGGTTAAAAGGAATGTCGGGGAGGCAGAGTGGCATATAGATGGTTAAAAGGAATATCAGATGGTTAGGTTAAGAGGAATATCAGGGAGCAGAGTGGCATATAGGTGGTTAAAAGGAATGTTAGGGAGGCAGAGTGCCATATAGGGGGTATATGTCATTTCTGGGGAGCAGAGTGGCATCTAGGAGGTTTAAAAGGCATATCTGGCAGGCAGAGTGCCATATAGGGGGTATAAGGCATTTCTGAAGGGCAGAGTGGCATATAAGAGAGTATAAGGCATATCTGGGGGGCAGATGTGCATAATTGGGGGCAGGTTGGCAAATAAAAGGAAATAATGCATTTTTCTCAATCATGGTTTTTATTAAATATGAAGAAATAGTTTACATGCCAATTAATATTTACTAGTAAATGTTTTTCAAATAGGGTAGTCTTATATTCAGACTTTTTTCCCTAAATTAATATTCAAATGTTGGGGGGTCGTTTTATAATCAACAACCAGAAAAATAGAGATAGTATATAAGTTGTTCAAAGATTTGACAAACCCTACTTATTTGGACAGATTACAAAAGACAAAATATTGTGTTTATTGCACTTTAAAACAATTTAAGCATTTGCAAAAATTAAAATCTTTATAAAATATATTAGAAAGTTTAGCAAATAGATGTCCACACTATAATCAATGCAACATTGATTCACAACATCATACCAGACATTGATTAACATTATGCTGCTTTGTATAATATACTCAAAAAACAATAAAATGTTATTGTGTATTTGAACATTATAAGCAGTGCACATTTCTGAAAGAAAAAGATTTGATGTTCCAAATAAAATAGATTTTCAATAAAAATGAAATTTTATATGTTTTTAATAAGCAGTATTTCAGCTGTTAAACGCTAACTTTCGTAAACTAGATATGGCCAAGTAAAAATCTGCTGCATTCATAGTAGGCAAAAAGATTCAGTGTTTCATACTGTTATATGATTACTTTTAATCCTGTTCCAAATTACTTTCAAAATACTTTTGTTTGGATATGTAACTATTCCTGAAGGCATGATATCTATAAGATGTATTATATTTGACCCCCAAAAAGAAACCCATTATTATGACATACTTATACTCTGGTTGATCAAGTATCATTTATTCCATATTAATGCAAAATATTCAAGAAGCAGTAGGCAAAGGTCAAAAAAGAAAAGTTCTGGTTCCAAGTGGTGATAGAACTGTAACAGAATTGCTTTTTATACATAACTCGTTGCTAGTTAAGGTATTATTTTTAGGCTAGTTGTACATTGAGTTTATTGAAATGTAGGCTTCTGTTTTCAATTACAACAACTAATATAGCAATATTTTTTGAAGAATTAATTTTGTTTTACTTTATTATGGGGCAAACAAAGCTGTAGTTATCGCCCAATAGTTGTACAAGGTTACGAAATAACATCCAGTTAATGAAAAATCTTATCAAGGACTATTAATATAATTTGAATATCTAGAGGCAGTTTTGGAACTGTATAGTGAATGATGCTACAGAGGACAAATGATTTTTATGCACTTCAACACTCGGGTAACCCGCTTCTTGGTTTCACAATTACACATCATCACATATAATTGTCGGTTTTGCCAGTAGTACTCTAATATACCCTTTTCTTACTTCATAACTTGGTCATAACATGTTTCTTATGTATCTAACATTTATCGCAATATATATAAGAGGTTATGGGATCATGATTAAAACTATATACAAAATATAGGAACATTATATAAAAATACTGCCAAGGATAAAAACATTTTCTTAAAATGTATGGTCTATAAAATGTGTATTTAAAAATATGTTAAAAAGTGACAGAATTCAAAAACATTATTAAGTCCAATAGGTATTAAAGTTTTTAAAGTGTAGATCCACTTCATTTCTGCCTTTTCTAGCTGATTAATAAAATTACCTCCTCTCCAGGATGTATTTATCTTGGAGATGGCCATAAAATCAAGATATCTAGGGTCACCATTTTGATATGCTGCGGAATGAGAAGATACACTAGGACTGAGAATATGTTTTTTTATATTCCTCATATGTTCTTCAACCTTGTGATGCGTCCTACATATTGGAGACCGCAGGGACAATTCAAAACATATGTGACATTTTCTGAATGGCACGTCAGTTGTTGCTTGATGTTATATTGTAGTTTATTCCTTTATCAGAATGATTCATATGATTATTTACTGTTCTACAGGCCAGGCAGACAGTACATCTTTGGAAGGCATTATTCTCTTTCTTTGGATTTCAACTTATCTTCATCTTTTAGGTAACTTTTTACCAAATTATTTCTTAATCGTGGTGCTCCCCTGAATACCATTTCAGGTCATTGTCCTGAGATTTTTTTCTAGGTAAGTGCCAATGTCGATGGATCGCTCTTTTTATTTTTATTCCTGCACCATTGTAATTAAGAATTAATGGAATATCTTTTTAAGGACTTTTTATGTTCATTCATGTTCGATTTGTTCTTCTTGTAATGTATGCCCTGCACGGAGATTTGAATTGATAAACTTGGAGGGGATTTTCCATCACTTTACCTAATTTTGTGAGGATTCAGAGGGAAAATTAGGGTTTTTTTTTCCTAATCTTTGATAGTTTTTACTAAATTTCTCATTCTAAATTTTCAGCTAATCATCCAACTATGGTATCAAAAGAAAGCTCTATCTCTCCTTGAAAAAGCAATATATAGTTTCCATGGGTACACTATTCACGGGAAAGGAGAATAATCACTAAACCGACATACCGCAAAAATGGCAAAATTGCTCCAGGCTTTGAGGTACCAAAACCCCCTGGGATTGAAGGGGTTAAACCCTGACGGCGAACCTACGGATTTCCACTTCTGTCAACCCCTGCGACAGTTATTTATTTGATTGTGACATATTGAGCAGAGATGTAAGTTGAAAGCACAGTGGCTGACTTTAATAAATTAGCTGACTTTAATAAAATTGTTAAACTTTGTATTTATGTGGTGTCATTTAATTAGGGTTCAAAGGGTGAGGGGTTCCATCTTGGGCTCTACTTCATTCGTGAGAGTTAAGACATTTGCAGCTAAACACAAACACTGCAGAAGTGTTAAAATTGCTATTGTAACAAAGTTTAAATTGTTAAGCTTTGTATTTATGTGGTCTCATTTATTTAGGGTTCAAAGGAGGAAGGGGTGTCGACTTGGGCTCTACTTCATGAGAGAGAAGAAAATTGCAGCTAAACAAAAACACTGCAGAAGCGTTAAAACAGCTATTGCCACAAAGGCTACAACAAATAAAAAACAGCTCTGTCCTTAAAGGGTTAAAAATTAGTCAAATTATATGGGAAATGGCACGACATGAATGGTTTGGCTTGGGCAGAGAACAACCAAGACAAAAACATTATTTAAAATGAAAAAGTAGATGTGGGTGAATGACTAGTGCACAAAGAAATAGTGCCGTATTGGCTCGAAAAAGAGGCCGCACCTGATTATAGGCCGCACCCTAAAAGTAAGGTGCTTTTTTTTAAAAGAAAAATTTAAATTCTTAGAAAAAAAACAACTTAGTGGAATAGATATGCTTCAACTCTGCTCCCCCAGATATGCTGCCACTCCCCCTAGACTTTCCAATGCAGACTCTCAGGTGTCTAGCGGGGCCGGCGGGGGACATCTGCGCAATACGCCTAGACAACTTCCGGTTCCTGGGACTTCCCACGGGGGGAGTGCCGGCAAGGTTGTTAAAGCACATCATGCAGGCGTGCTGGCAGCGGAGGTTGTTTACCCGCATCGCCGCAGCCAGTTAATGTCTGCACGATGCGCTTTAACAATCCCCCTGTGGAAAGTGCTGGCAGGGGAGGCTGTCTTGGAGAGTAGATGCAGATCCCCTGCAGCGCTGTGGGGATCTGTATTTTAACCTTGCTGCCTGGCCGGCACCCGGAACTGCATGTCCCGGGCAGGCAATACGAATTGCGTATTCCTGCGCTAAATCAGATTATAGGCCGCACCCCCACTTTAAAGACTTAGAGTGGGGGAAAAAGTGCGGCCTATATTTGGGCAAATACGGTATTTACTTTAGCACGTTGCCCACTAAATGACTATTTCACAAGAATGAATATTGGCTATGCTGAATCCAAATTATTTGTGCTTTCATTTTATAGTAAGTAATTTCATAACATATATTGTGTTCTCAAAAGTCAGTGTGGGAGTGGTTTCTACCTGTAGGGAGGTCTTAAGAGCCTAGGTTATTTAAGGATAGAGCCCCTTCTCTATGCAGCCAATTCCTTATCTGACCCACTCAGTAGCTGCTTCCCTCCCTCTCCTTGGTTTTAATTCTGTGGTTGTAAGTGTATGTCTAATTTGTAATACTTCTGTCACAGCAGATGGGGGAGTGAGTCCTTTGCCAGTCTGGGTTGGTTTTGGAAGGAGGAGGAATCCTGTTCATAAGGAGTGGAAGTTAGGGGTTCGTCCCTCCCTTGGCCTTTGTAAGGTAATAGATCTGTTATTGGACGTGCCCACTGAGCTAAGACATCTGGCTAGTGGTTGGCATTGATGATTTTGAAGAATTAATGGTATTGACAGGTCTGTGGATGGGATAATAGATGCTAGTCATACTATGTATAGTTCAGGAATAGTTTATTTATTTTATGGTTGGCAAGGACATAGTTTTTGATGTTAGGTTGTTTTCTGATATCAATATAAATGATGTAACCTGGTTACTTAATTGTCAGCCCTCTATTGTTTCTACAGCAACTAATTAAATTGTTGCAACAGGTTTTACCAAGCTTCCATCACAATATCAGGATTTTGCAGAGTCCTGATCCACCTCACAGGCCTTATGAGTGCCCCGAAGAACTGCTACCAGGAGCTGCCATCCCTGCTATCTAGTGGAAAACAAATATAACTTCCAAAGCACATTTTATTAATGATCTGATTGAAGTCTAGCTCCAGGAATAAGAAGCATACTAAACAACACTAGACATGTGCAAATAGGCCAAAATTAATATTACATATGTTAGTTTTTGGCTCATTCTTTTTCTGGCAACGAGTTTCATTCTCTCTCTGTCATTTCAGCCCAGAATAAGGGGGCATATGGCCGCATTCACTCAAACTCACTCTCTCAGACTCTCTAAATGTTTCCCTACCGTGTCTGCCGGCTACTTTGGCTTCTGCCAATCACTTCCTCATCTTCCTCTCCATCTTCTTCTTCTTCATATTCCATCCTTCCCCCTTTCTCTTTTCTCTTCCCTCTTCTCTTTTCTATCTTCAATCATCTATTCTTAACCTGCTCTCTTCTTTCGAATCTCAGCGGACATAACCGGGCGGGATCTCTTCCAATCGCGGAGACGATGTGACCACATTCACCGTCATTTTACCTGCAGGGGAACTGAGGCAATATCACAGAGTTTGTCTATTAAACACTTCTACAAGACAAATTCTATTTTCTTAGATAAAAAATAGAGGCAATACAATATGTATTATAGCTGGAGCTAGTAATGCTAGAGATTATTTACTTTGCATTTTCTGCTCAGTTTTTATAAATTATTTTCTAATATATATTCTATATATTATATTTTGTTATTGAAAACAGCATCACATATGGTCTAGCTACTGAACAATTGAAATGGCTTAAACAAGACAAACTGGAAATGTGTTATTTTTAAGGTTAAAAGATTCCCACTAAAGTGTTTTATGCTTGTCATCCAGCTAGCAATCATCAGCATTTGTTAACCTGATGAAACAGCTGGATCAAAATAAAATAGTTAAGTATTTTACCAAGGTTGATTTTATAGCTTTGGAATCTGATCTTCTGCATATACCAGCAACTACATTGCACCTGATATATTTGCACAAAATAAGGACAAAGACAAACTAAAATACATTATTCTTACTGTTCTTTCTATGTTTTGCACAGCAGGGTTCCCACAGCATTATGTTGCACAGCTTGATCCTTAATCAATATTTTCAGTAAGAATCTTACATCAAAATAAATACATCTGTTAGAAGAAAGCTCTGTCCCTGATATAGAAATTAAATCTCCGGGTAAAGGGAGCTACATGGCGGGTTTCAAGAACAGTGCTATTAAATTATGGTGCATTTGCTTACAAATGGCATGAAATTATCTTATGATGTTATAAGGGGATCTAAAAGTTTTAATACTAATGATCTAATGAATAAAAGCACAATCCATTTATTCCATATCAAATTTTAACTCGTTTATTTATATTACTAATCATGCATAACATTACTACTGCTCAGCAAACACACATTTTATATTCAAGGTTGATACATTTTATTGAGCCAACATATCAAACACAGTTATTGAATAGTCATAAACGTTTGGGCCCTCTGATGTCTTGTTGACCCAAAAACATGCAGCTTACCCAACTCTGCTCTTCTTGCTGCTTGCTATCTTCACGTACAGGAACTTGATGGCAATCTTTGAATAATCAAAGATCCTTCATTTGGATAACAAATGAACAGCATTCCAAGCAGAAGTGTACAATGTCTTATGAACAGAATATACCTGTATCTGGCAGTCTGGAACCCTTTGTCCAGAATACTGATGGAACTGGGTACAGGTTGGAGCAACCTTTATTTGGAGGATGTTAAATAAAGTTAAAACAAAAAAACAATGTTTCAATTTAAGTCCCAGGTAGGGGCGTCGAGTGGTCGCTTGTGAAGTTTTGCAGCAACCGCTCGGCGCCCCTCACTCTCCGTGACTTTGTCGCGGTGCTGGCGTTTCATGCTGAGCGCCGGAATTATTCTGGCGCTCAGCTGTGAAGCGCGCACCGCGGCAGATCGGGAAGATGGACGCCTCCTGCAACCACCGCAGGACTCCGGCAAGAGGTAAGTAAGGATAGGGAGAAGGGGCAGAGGACGGGGCAGTGAGAAGGGCGGGGGAGGCAGTGAGAAGGGCCAGAGTGGGGGGGCTGTGAGAAGGGGCATAGAGAAGGGGATGGGGCGGCGCCAGAGGAGTAGTCCGCACAGGGCCGCAGGACACTTGGGGCCGGCTCTGAACACCGGAGTAGGTGAATAGCTGAGGTGGCAGATGCTACAGACAGGCTGAGAGCAACAAAAGTCTCATAATGCAGTCGTTGGAGTAGTCATGGTCGGTAGCAGATCAATCGGTCCGAGCAGATTACTAAATTGTGATCAAAAAGCGTAGTTTTAAAATCAGTAGCCAGGTCAAAACCGTAATAGCAAAATGGATACAGGAGGCAGGGATGGAAAGAGCTAGGGAACTAGGAACCAGTAGCGTACCTAGGGAGAGTGGTCCGCCACAGGTGCACTTCAATAGTGGGGTGCCATGAGGCTCGCATCGGGTGTGCACCCAGGGCCGCACTGGACTACCAGTCCAATGAGGAGCCTACAGCTTACCACTGTGGAGCTTGCACACTTGGCTGGAAAAGAGAGTTTCCTCACACAGCGGTAATCTGTGGACTTGCGGCCGTTGTGCCTCATAGACATCAGCTAGGCCCCGGTGTTACTCAACCAGCCCCTGGACCAGTGAAATCTGCAGGTGAGGTAGGGGAATGCAGGAGGATGAATGGATGAATGCGTAAGGGAGTGAGTGAATGTATAAGGGTAGAAATGGGACAGGCAGGGGCAAAGTTGCCACACACCGGATGATTAAGGGGAAGCTGCTGCAACGGCAGATGTGGCACAGCGAGGGTGTTTCAGGGGCAGAGGTGGCACAGGAAGGCTGCTTCATGGGCAGAGGGCTACCACATCAATGTATAGCTCAGTATATTACGAGTTATGCTTTACCATATCATTCCAGTAAATGTTATTTATTCAAACTTATTTAATTTATTTATAAGTTAATAACTTATTGTTTCAGATTTCTAGTTTACAAATTTGTGAAATTAAAATTAAATATAACATTAATTTTTTGTGGGTGTCTTTACATTTTAAAGTGGGGGATTCAGGATCTGCTCCAGGTGCCAAATACTCTGGAATAGCCTTGCCAGGGACTGGTGCTTCATCGGCACTGGGGAATTCCCTGCCACAATGGGATGTGGCTCCAATATTTCATATGCGTTTTAATATTCTTTAGAGATAAATAAAACATTATGCTCACATATTGCTTTGTGCCAAATTCCTTTTATGGTACTCCATAGAACCAAAACCGCAAGGGAAATATTAATGTTTGAAGTGACATATTTAAAAAGTGCAGCCAATTTATTTAAAGTGTTTTATTGCTCTGACAACAGACCAGTATGAGAAAGTAAAAGCAGGGGAATTTCAGGTGCATTAGGAAAACAAATGAACATGCCAGTTTAACACATGCATCATTAACTGCTCACCTGGGGTGGACAATACAAAAGCTGGTCCTAATGGTATTTTTCTTTATCTTCTTGGTGTTTAGCAAGAGCTGTAATTGTAGCCTTTTAAATCAGCAGTTCATATAATTCCTGCTTAAAATATTACATTCCCACCAAAGGCCCCAATACTTACTGCCAAACAGTGTTAAATATTTACAAAAATTGCCAGATGTTGCGTCCCCTAATGGTAAAGGGACAAAAAAAAATAAAAAATATTACCTATAAATAAACGTAATTAGCTTATAAGAAAACAGCATCAATCTTTTGAAATGTCCCAACTTATATCGAACTTAAAAACTGGGCTACAAAGAGCATGTATGGAGTAAGTGTTGAAAGAAAGACCTGGCAGCTGTGAATGACAATAACACAAATATAGGCAATTTTTAAGAGAGCTGGCTTTCTGTCTTGGGTCATAGTTTATACTTTTTGGTTCTTTTGTGGCCAATCTTAAAAGAAAAATCCCTTTTGTTTAACCAATTTTGTTTCTTTTTTAAGATTTTTAAAAAATCTTTTCAATAGCTAATTCAAAGTACTTTTTATCTCCTTTACGGCAACTCTGAAATGCTCATTTCTTTAGGGTTCTTATTTTTCTCACTACATTTTTTAATTTTTTTCGTGTAATACACAACATAAGTAGATAGGGTAATCTGCCGCTCTGACCGGCTCAACCGGACAGTTTGCTGTGTCCCAGGTGCTCAAGTCGGGCCTGTTTCTGACAGAGAGGATGGATTATTGGGAGGGGCTGGGGAAGATCCGGCTGTCATGGTCCATATTGGTACCAATGACAAAGTCAGTGGAAAATGGAAGGTCCTCAAGAATGATTTCAGGGAATTAGGAAGTAAACTGAAGAAAATGACCTCCAGGGTAGTATTCTCAGAAATATTACCTGTGCCGCACGCAACAGTAGAAAGGAAGCATGAGATTAGGGAGGTTAATGCATGACTAAAGTCATGGTGTAGGAAGGAGGGTTTTTGCACTGGGCTGATTTTGCACTTGGGTACAATCTTTATTTCCATGATGGATTGCACTTAAAAGGGTCTGCTGTGCTGGGGGACAGTATGGCTAGAAGGTTGGAGGGGATTTTAAACTAGTTGTAGGGGGAGGGACACAGAATTCTAGAAAATGGAGATAACACAGAAAAGGAGAGGGGTTTTAGATAAGAACAAGGGTGGTTGGGATGGCGGAGGGGCAAGATCAGAACAGAGGATATATGTAATAATACAAATTCAAGTAAGACTAATGAAAATATGAAATGTAGGCTTACTAATGCAAGCAATCTAAATAACAAAATGGGTATATTCGAGGCAAGAGCATACACTAAGCAATATGACATATTATGCATAATGGAAACAAGGTGGGATGAGACTCATGACTGGTCAGTTAACTTAAATGGTTACACATTATTTAGGAAGGATAGAAAAAGCAGGAAGGGTGGTGGAGTATGCTTGTATGTCAACAATGACCTAAAGTCTAATATTAACCCGTTAATGACAAGCCTGTTTCTTACTCGTAGTACATTTTAGGCACCCACACATATTATATATAGTTTTTTCAGGACAAATAGGGCTTTCTTTAGATACCATTATTTTTATCATATCATCAATTATAAAAAAAAATAAATATGGTGATTTTTTGCTAAAAATGACTTTTTCTCACTTTACTCATCTGCAAAAACTAATCAAAAACCCTGCTAAGTAGATTCTACTATTTGTCCTGAGTTTAGAAATCCCCAATGTTTTTATGTTGTTTTGCTTTTTGCTGCACGTTTTGGGGCAATAAGTACCAATAGCATTTTGTTATTTCAAAACCATTTTTCCCCAAAGCTGGTCCTTTTTCCCCATGTGCTATTTCGGGTATCTTTGAAGTCGGCCAATACAATTTACCCCATCAAAGCAAATATTGGGAAAACTAGACACCCCAAGGTATTTGAAATGCTGGTATTTTAACCCTTTCCATGCACTAGTTTTACCACCAGCCTTTGTCAAACTTTATGGTAATATTTCCCCCCCCACACACACACGTTGTACTTCAGGAATTGATGTACAGCTCCTGGTATTTGTCCCTGTCAAACACCTCAATATGTGTTCAGCAACATCTCCTGAGTACAGTGATACCCCATATGCATGGGTTTGGTGATCTGATCGCTTCCTAAGCTGTTTTTGCCTACCACCACTGCGATCTTTGATGATCGGTGTGGCAGCGGCCATTTTTCTTGTGAGGAGGGCTTGTGTGTGAGCAGGGAAGCCGAGGTCTGAAGTGCCAGACCTCGGGCTTCCCTGCTCCCTCATCACTACGCGCCGGCAATTGATGCCGGGCGCCGGGACATGACGGCATCCCTGCGCTCGGCATCAATAGCCGGCGCGTAGTGATTATAGAGATTGGTGGCTTCGTGGGAACCTCCGGCTTGGTAAGTACCCGGCGTATAAGACGACCCCCCACTTTTAAGAAGATTTTCTGGGGTTAAAAAGTCGTCTTATACGCCGGTATATACGTATTTGATTATATTGTTGGCTATAATCTGTACTAAAGACGCCCCTCTTTTTATTTTTATATAATAAATTCTAGGCTTTTTTTTGTCTTTTACTAAATCTTCATTTTTTTATTCCTTGCTATATTATAGGCCTTGCCTATGGCCCACTTTGGATAATTACTTTTAATGCAATTTTTGTTTTACTTATGCTGATTGTTTTTCAAATATTGTAATTAAAGAGCAATTTCTTTGTAAGCTTTTGAATTCCCCTATTGGCACCAATCACAGTAACCTAGAACGTTCTCTCCGGCAGCCGGCGGAGAGCTGTGCAATGCGCGCAGACAAGCTCCGCTTCTGCCGGGGCTTCTATGACAAAGCGCTGGAATTGCACAGACCTCCACCGGGAGCCCCTCTAGACACCAAGGAATCTGAAGTACGGGGAGAAGTCTAGGGATGCACTGGTAAGTGCATCCCTAGAGGTAAGGGACCTTCCGACCAACTTTGAACCGGTATGGAAGAAGAGGTCACAACAGACCCCCTGTACAGTGGCGTTGGCAGGGGGCCATGGCCCCCCTACATTATGCTGTGCCCCTCCCAATTGAAACGTTAATATTTATATATCTCGGCAGCAGGGTATAATATTAATATATATCAGAAACAGGGTCTACTATTTATATAAATCAGCAGCAGGGTCTAATTTTTATATATAGGCTGCAGGGGCTAATATTTATATATATCGGCAGCAGGGTGTGATATTAATATATATATATGAGGGCCGCGGTGAGGTGTTCCGTCTTCGGGAACGGAGGGGGGATTTAGTTTTTTTTGAATATTTCACCTGTTCCTGTGTTTGTTTCGGGCGAATATTCGTATACGTTATCTGTGTTCGTTTCCATCTTTCCATCCATTTTCTCCCAGTTTCCTAGCAGGGGTTAATATGGGGTTAACAAGCACATTGCAGCAGAAGCAGCAGCTTTGGCGCCAGGATTTAAAGGTCTGTGTGCCCTTCATTCGTTGATGCCAGACGTGCCCAGACCATATTTATCATATTTATTTATTCCTATTTCTTTTACCCAAGAAACCACCACAAACCTACCGTAACCTCTGCAATCTCAATACTCCACAGCTTACAGATACACTACGGCCACTCCTCTCAAATATATCCTCCTCCTCCTGTCCTGACGCAGCTACAGCCCAGTATAACCATACACTAGCCTCAGCTCTAGATATGGTTGCCCATCTAACTGTACGCAATCCCCCCACGCCGTCCACCTCAGCTATGGCATTTTACACAGACATGTCTCCTCCAAAGGTGTTCACGTACCGCTGAAAGCCTATGGAGGAAGTCTTGGTCACCTGATGACTTCACTCTCCTTCATCCCTCACATCCAGTCCCTCAGCAAATCCTGCTGCCTTCACCTGAAAAACATCTCCCATTCCTCACACAAGAAACAACCAAGTTACTAATCCACTCCCTTCTGATATCCCACCTGGATTATTATTACAACTCCCTACTAACCAGTCTCGCCCTCTTCTGCCTTTCACCGCTTCACTTGATCTATCCTCAACACTGCAGCTAGATAAATTTTTGTCTGCCGCCGTTCCTCATCCACTGCTCCACTATGCCAATCACTTCATTGGCTCCCCATACCCTTCAGAATCAAATTTAAACTTCTGACCCTGACCTATAGAGCCCTTGACAACTCTGCACCCCCTTACATCTCCTATCCAAATACACCCCTACCCATCCTCTTCGCTCCTCTCACGACCTGCAGCTATCTTCTACTGTTGTTACCTTTTCCCACTCCCACATTCAGGATTTCACCTGTGCCATCCCCCCCCCCGTGGAATTGCCTTCTCTATTCTGACAGACTTTCTACCTCATACACAACTTTCAAAACCTCTCTGAAAATCCACCAGTTCGGGAAGGCATACAGCATTCTTTCCCAGTACTCTCAACCATCATAATCAAGCCATCTGAATAATTAACAGCTTCAACATATCATCTGAACCAGATCAACTCATCCCCATCCAAGCAGTCCTCTATAATTGTATCACTTCCCCCTCAACCACCAACTAGATTGTAAGCTCGCAAGAGCAGGGCCCTCTTCTCCTTTGTACCAGTTTGTTATTGTGTGTGATTCTAAATTGTTCTACTGACTCTGTAACAGCACTGCAGAATCTGCTGGAGCTTTATAAATAAATGTAATGTAATGTAACAGGACTGGAAAAAAACAGGACTGTCTCAGAAAAGAAGCGGCTGTTGGCAGGTATGCGGATTGAAGAATGTGGGACAAAAACTTAGACTTATAGAGTTAATGTAAGGTTAAGAATAGTAGTAGTGCACTGGTTTGGTTAAAGATCTATTGTTAATAAATAATAATATCTAATTTAATATTTAATTGGTGTTATTAAAAATAAGGGTTAAATGTCTTATATTTATTTTATTATACAAGTTGCTTTATTATGTTTATTTTTTTACCTATATTTGCATACTTACCCACAAGGACATACTTACTTACCAAAGTTTACAGGATGCAAACAACGGGACTGTGGGGAGATTTGGAACCGTCAGAAGGTATTTCTTAGAAGAAAGAGGGCCACAAAACTCCAAATTGTAGGCTAGTGAGTAAAAGCCAGGGCAAATAACAGGAAAGGTCCTTGTGAATTGTGTATATGTGTGTTTGTTATGTTTGATTGGTTATGAATCAGATGGAAAAAATGAAATGAAAGCAAAAAAGCAAGATTTAAAGAAAATGTAGATGATGATCGAAAAATGGAAAAGGTGAATGAGTGGGCAATTGTGACCTGCTCACCTGTTTCACCCCAGGGCAAAGCATCCATGACGTTTGGCAGCGGACTTCCAGAGCGCAAACACTAGGCCCTAGTGTAAGCTGGCTACTCCGGCGAAGGTAGGAGGCGTTGCCACACCGCAAACAGACACAGTCAGGAGGAGAAACTACCTTTACAATTAGGGACATTTTGGGCATGACTTTAACCAGAAAGCGAACTGGCAGGGAAGACACTGGCACCACCCCCAGCAGCATTTGAAATGGAAAAGGTGAATGAGTGGGCAATTGAAGACCCACTCATCTGTTTCACCCCCAGGGCAAAGCATCCATGACGTTTGGCAGCGGACTTACAGAGCTCAAACACTAGGCCTTAGCGTAAGCTGGCTACTCCAGCGGAGGTAGCAGGCGTTGTCACAATGCAAACAGATGCAGCCAGGGGGAAAAACTACTTTTACCGTTTGGGACATTTTAGGCATGACTTTAGCCAGGAAGCAAACTGTCTGGCAAAAGACACTAGCACCACCAGCAGCAGAAGCAGCATTGGAAACGGAAAAGGTGAACGAGTGGGCAATTGATGACCCACTCACCTGTTTCACCCCCAAGGCAAAGCATCTAAACTCTGTCGGTCCTTGACGTTTGGGAGCGGACTTCCAGAGCTCAAACACTAGGCTCAAGCATAATCTGGCTACACTGGCCGAGGTAGAGAGTGTTGCCACACCTCAAACAGAGACACAGCCAGGGGGAGAAACTACGGTGACCATTTGGAAATATTAACTTTCCAAGCTAAGAGCTGGGTACCCCAACATGGGCAGATTGAATTTAAGAAAGGCAATCTGCTGCATCAGATGAGGTACCATACGTGAGCGCTGTGCACTCAGAATATTTTTGGTCATAGAAAACACGCACTGACTTTGAACAGTGGCTGGCTGCGCAACCCATGAGAGTGCAGGCCACAAACTCGCACTGACTTTGAACAGTGGCTGGCTGCGCAACCCATGAGAGTGCAGGCCACAAACTCTTCTTTTCATCCCAGTAGCTAAGAGGATCAATATTAGGAGCAGAAGGAACTTCACAGAGGTAAAGTTTGACCATTTCAGCAGCCCTTCTCTCATTTCTGCTGCTAGCGCTGACAGTGGGTGTGACTATACTCCCAAGTGCCTCTTCCCAAAACGCAGCTGCTTCACTCAAATGTGTTGTGCTGCATGCGGCACTGCTGCTGATGCTGCTGTTAGAAATAACATCATCATCTCTTCCTCCTCCTGCACCTCTCCCTCCTTGGAAAGGATTCTCCTTTTATTCTGCCAGTCATTTAACCAATTGCTCCAGCTAGCTACTAAGAACATTGAATTTGATTGCTAGCTTTCCCTTAATCCTTGGATCGCAAAGGCACGCTAGCATCATTTCAGGAATTCCTTCCTTTGCGTTTGCAAAGCCATACATTTAGCAGATCCTTCAGCTTCCTCACTATGGCTGCTACATCAGGATGTAGAGTGCCACCTTGAACAGCTTCACAGTTTTCAAGTTTCTCAACACATCCATCTTGCTGCCTAGATGGTAGAACACTGGGATTACCTGGGCCAGACTGGCAGTGTTTGAGCTGTGGCATCCCTGAATGGTTTAAGGACTAGCTGGGAGATCACTGTCCAATCCTCCCTATTCAATGGAGATGCAATCCCAATATTGTGATCTGATGCACAGGGGCATAACTAGAAACCTCAGGGCCCCGGTGCGAGAATCTGTTAAGGCCCCCCCCACCCCCTACCCATCTACCCCCTTCTCACTATCTACCTCTCCCTACCCCCCCTTCTCACTCGTTTTCAGCAACCGCTCGGCACCACTTGGGCCGCACTGACTGGCAGAACTCCAGGGCCCGGTCGCAGTCGCGACCCCTGCAACCCCGGTATTTCCGCCACTGCTGATGCAAGATTATGGATTGCCCTCTGCTGCTCCAAAATCCTCTCCAGCATATCTAAAGTGGAGTTCCACCACATATTCACATCTTGACATAGACAGTGTATGGGAAGACCTGCCCCCAGAGGCGTATCTACTGAAAATAGCGCCTATGGCAAGCACTGAAATTGCGCCCCTGTCCAAATA